>JANHFL010004149.1:28118-40272 GCA_032468155.1 Oxyrhabdium leporinum
TAGTCTCTCTCTCTCTCTCTCTCTCTCTCTCTCTCTCCCTCCCTCCCTCTCTCTCTCTCTCTCTCTCTCTTTGCATTGAGCCCTTTTGCAAGGTCCAGTTGTGGAAGCGGCACTTACAACTGTCTCTAAACCATCAGAGCATACCTCGGGCTGGCTTCAGGTCTGCCAGGTCCAGTTGCAAGCCTGACGCCTGCCTCCAATCCTTTTAAAGCAGCAGCACCTGAACAGTTGTGTAAAGAGTTCCATGCCGCTGCTGCTTTCATGCCTCTCTGCGAAAGTCCTTTTAGGACTTGAATCCAAAGTGCTGCAGAGCCCTAGTATAAAACACTCTTATTCAAATCCCTAATTATCTTGGAACTGAAAACCGAAAAGATTCCCTGCCCTCATCATCTCCCAATTTCCTCTAAATCCAAACTCGTATCTGGATGGAAGAAGTCTTGTCAGTGGCTGCTTTTTCTTGACAAGACGTTGCCTGGGATGTGGCTGCGTGTGTGTGGTGTGTGTGCTTTGGGGCTGTCTGGTTGATATCCAAAAAGTAGCCCTCCAGTGTTCAAAAGGAAAAGAATTTTATTTTTCTAGAGAGACTTGCCCGCACATTTTTCCTGGATCTTGCGGTAAAACTTTTGCCTTTGGTTTCACTATGATGCGGAAAATTATTCCTTTTTTTGTGACAACTCAGACGCAATGGTACCTGAATTTGAAGATGAGACCTCTCTCCTGTGCCAAGTTCAGTTCAGATGTGATCCTCTGCTCGTGACCGGACAATGGCATCACCTTGCTGTGACGGTGGCAAAAGAAACAAAGCAGATCTGTACCGTTTCGGCCTACCTGAATGGCAGCCTGGTGGGCTCTGCGAAGGTGGGACATCAGCAGAATGTGGGTCTTTCTTCCTTTGGCTTTGGACTTTTGTCTTAAGTTCTGCTTCATGACAAAGATCAGGGCTGAAAAAAGAAGGGTTAGCTAATTGGATCACTTTTCATGCCACAATATTTCTTTTCAGATTGTCTTGTATGGAGGAGAGGGCGATTCAAGAAAATTATGATAGGCTGCAATATTCCAGTAAAAAAGCCCTCTAAAATATATAAAACCATACGCTTGAGGAGAAGGTTCAACATATATGCATACATTTCAGTACACAGCTAGTTCAATCAGAAGAAAGCTGGAAGGGATCTTGGAGGTCTTCTAGTCCAACCCCCTGCTCAAGCAGGAAACCGTATACCATTTCAGACAAATGGCTGTCCAGTCTCTTCCAGTGATGAAGCCCATACTACTTCTGAAGGCAAGCTGTCCCACTGGTTGATTGTTCTCACTGTCTGGAAGTTTCTCCTCAATTCTAGGTTGGATCTCTCCTTCGTTAGATTCCATTCGTTGCTTCTTGTCCTGCCTTCTGTGTCCAGGCTCATTCCTTTTTCTTCTACTACAGATGCAGTACATCCGGCCGCTGCCAGGGAGCTTCACTTCTATGGACCCTGCTTCTTTTATTGATGTCTTTGGCTTTGTGGCTACACCGCTGATGTGGAAAAAGAGGTCTTCCTTGTCTTGGCGCCAAGGCCCCATGTTCTTATTTGAAGAAGCTCTCTCCATGAAAATTGTGCAGCTTATGGAAAAACTTGGTCCGAGATACTACAGCAATTTCCAGGCTGTGGAGCTTAGAGGTAGAACTTGTAACTGCAGGGACTTTGCAAAAAAGCTCTTGTGTGATTGAGAACTCACTAGATCTGGTTATGTGACTGTTCCTCAATTTGTCTTTCAACCTGTGTTGGATTCAGTCACGGAAAGGTAGAGAAAGCAGATCCAGCTGTTTAATTTTTTTGACATAATGTACAGAAGGACAGATTAACTCTCACAACCAACAGTGCAGACTTTAGCACCATGGAATTCTCGAAGCATCCAGAAAAAAAGACTGTCAGACAGAAATGTTCAATGAAATAAAAATGGACTATTGTGGAAGAAAAAAAAAATAGGTTTAATTAAGTCTGGGCAATAGGCCAGCCATTGACCTGCCAACTACAATTCCTTCTCCCCAAAAGGACTTGCAACCATTAATATCTGATGGTTGAAATCAGTCCAAATAAATGCAGGCACCTGTTTTTGAGGAAATATAATTTTGGCTCAGAGCATCATCTGGCTTGTTAAGTGTGGGGGGAGGTCAAGTAAATCAAGGAGTTTGTTGATCAGTGGAGAATTTCTGGCTTCCTTTCCTCCCTTGCATTGTCCCTTTGTGTGCGTCTTCCTTCAAGGCTCCTGTGGCCATAGGCAGATGGCTCCTTTGGTGGCACCAGAGAAGATTTCCTTTGGAATCAACACCAGATGCTCATCTTATACAACAGTTAAAGACATAAAAGGCAGCCATGGTGAAGTGGATGGGCGTCTGGTCGCTAAAGAGGTGGGTCCTTTGCATCATTTGGTGCACAGAAAAATTAAGAGATGTCCCGTTCCTCAGAGAGAAGCAGTTGATGTTAATTAGACATGGAGGTTTGACCAGGCTGCCTTCACTGAGTATGAGAGGCAGGCTTCATCCAAGCAGCAGCAGCCTTAAGAAGAGCCTGAATGTTGAGGGCATTCAGGAATGTGGCGTTAAACTTGTTCCCATGTTCCCACTATAAAGTATCCTAAAATGTAAGCCACCCCTTTTCTAGCAGTTTTGCAGTCTCAGCTTTCTACTCCGGGAGGCAGATGACAGGGAGGGAAAAAGTAAAGGCTGACAGTTTATTAATGCACACACGTCTAGGCCACTCCGATCCTGTGACTCTAAGCAAGGAGGGGTCCGATATTATTTTCCTCCCAATAATACAGAAGTTATTTGCCATTC
Organism: Oxyrhabdium leporinum; assembly: GCA_032468155.1. NCBI lineage: Eukaryota > Metazoa > Chordata > Lepidosauria > Squamata > Cyclocoridae > Oxyrhabdium > Oxyrhabdium leporinum. The sequence goes on from JANHFL010004149.1 coordinate 30,931, forward strand.
GCTTCTCTTACCCCGTTTTTCAACTTTCAGGTTTAGCTTACATTCCCCCTGGTTTGATTGCAATTCACACAAAGTCAACCAGATCATAAGATAGATAAGAAGAATGCGGGAGGGGGGGGTTGGTTAAAAAGCATTTGGGAAAAAGCGTTTCCCTAGAGATGACATATTTAGATTAAACGGTGCTTTATTAGTACAGTAGAAGGCTAATCTAATCCTTGGTCCGCGGAAGGGAGTCTCACTGAGGCCTTTTCGGGGCTATCCCAGACAGTGGAGATTTTTTCCAGTTGGAGATATTGGTGCTCAAAGTCATAAAATTGACATTTTCTGTGAGAAATCTACACTTCTTCCCTGCTACAGCAGCCATCGAGATACGACCATTAACGTGACAAAAACCAGCTGTGTGCCACCCAGCCCAGCTTTAGTGGTGCATTCGTCTCTAAGGCTCGGGGCGCTTGGCAAACGCAGCTGAGACCGAGCGGCCTCCCCGCCTCCTTTGAGCTCAAAGCTGGAAACTGTGTGGACAGCAGCTCTGCTGGAAAGCTGCAGGCCTCGCAAAGGCTCTAGAATCCCTTGGCATTATCTGGAAAAGAAGAGAGCTGGGTACCACCGAAACTATAACTTCACTCTGGTTTCTTTGCGTGCCAATTACGCAAAAATCACTTTCCGTGTAGCTCAGGATTTAATCGGAAATTCTTGGTGAACGGTCTAGAACATCTAAACTATTTCTTATAAAATCAAGATGAATAGATTGTAAACATATAAATAACATAGCATAATATATATCTGAAATGTTTAAGAAACAAACCAAACATGTTTTCTGTTTGTTTTGTCTTCTAACACACCATGCTTTTTTTTTTTAGCTGAAGCTGTCCTCTCGTGATAATACGACGCCTGTTTTCATGGCTCAAAATACTGCTGCAAAACTCCCGGGGCGCTTAAGAACGATCGGTGCTGTTGTGGTGGGCCAGCAGGGTAAGCCGAAATGCATCCTGATGAAAAAAGCAGGATGTAATTCCCTTAATATAACCAACCTGGACGAGTCTAGGATCTGTTAGGCTGTTGTTTTTCTCCCCTTTTTGTCTGCATGGGATCTTGTCCGGAAGGGTTGCCTCTGCTCCAGAAAGGGCTGTGAGTGAGACAGCCATTTTATCAGGCTAGATGTTTGCTGGTGATTAAATAGTCAGACTCATATTAGGATTTTACACATGGGAAAGAAAGCCCACGAAATAGAAATAAGTGTCCTAAAAAGCACAAAGCGTGGGTTTCTTGTTAAATGCAGGGCAAAAATAACATGTTCCTTTAACAACTGATCTTTCTAGTAGTAATAAGCATTTGAGGTCTGATTTGCACTCCCGGTGCAAAAGGTTTACTAGACTTATGTAAATCATCACGTGGCATGAGAAAATATTTGATTTTCTGAATTATTGGTATCCTTATTATTTTTTGCTCTTTCTACACATCTCTAGAAAGGTTTTGGCTGCTCATTTTATCCTGGGCAGGTTTTCAGTGATAATTCAATCCCTGCCAGCCTTTTCTCTCTCTCTGTCCAGGAACCCGGGTCTTCCGGTCTTGTCCAGCAGTGGTCAGCCTGAGCTACCTGGGCGGCCCGTCTCTTCTGCTGGCTCTGCTGGCCAGGGCTCAGGATGACCACACAGTTTATGCGGCCGTCAAGGCCCTGCAGGCCGTCCTGAGCTGCAGCGCAGTGAGTGAACGTCTGATGGGGGATGAGGGCTATCAGGTGAGGCAGCTTTTTCTCTGCAGTTTTTAGAATCGGAGCTTAAACGGTTTTTCCAAAATTCTGATTCTTAGGCTGGCAGTGCTCCTGCATTGATTCAGAAATGCAGTATTTGAACAGCGAGTCTGTGTGGCAATCTGATGTGTGGCTTACACTGAAATTCATTGCAAAAAAAGTGGATTGTCACATTCTTTCAATATTTTCGTATTCAAAATTAATATGAAGTTTTCACGATCGTTTCATTCTACTGTTGGAGGAGGAGATGAGGCATTTCCCCCAGTCAAAGCTTTGGAGCTTGGAATGTTGAGTCCTCCTAATAATGAAAACCTTCTCCTTCCAATAGCAATCTTGGTGCAAGAATTCCCTTCGTTTGCTTTATTGTAAGCAGAAAGCCCAAGTCGTTTTCTTTTAGTTCCTCCGGTGGACGAACGAGTCAGACCGGGAAGTCAAAAGGCCAGTTAGTCTCGTTGCCCAGAACAGGTGGATTTTCCCAAGTCTTGAGCTCTGCTTAAGAAGAAAGGGTGGAGCTAAAGGGGACAAGCGGAGTTGCTGTCCTTTTGATCTTTGAAAAATGGGAATGCTTAGAGAATTCTGAATGATGTCAAAGTTGACAAGTATCATTACTTTCCATGTATTGTGACTACCTTGAATCTTCATAACGCTGCGGGTTTTCCATAAAATTAATTAAATGTCTATATTCTGCAATAACATGGATTTTAATAGTCAGCTATTGATGGCTTATCCAGTGATGGAAATAAAATACTGTGGAATAAGCATCTCTTTGTTGTGATTTTGGGTCATATTCTTTTACAGATTCTGGCATATCTGTTGAAAAAAAAGGCCCATCTATTAAACAGCAGAATTCTGCATCTCGTTCTTTCCATTGGTGACACCACAGAAGCCGGCTTAGAACAGCCGACAATCAACAACTTGGAGCTCTTCCAACATATCATCTGCAATTTTGAGGTAACAATGCTGTTATTTATTTATTTGCTTGTTTCTTTATTGGCAGCAAGGTATGAGTAACCCGTGGCTTATCTGTTGTTTTTAGCCCCTGGAGAACACAATCTTCCTAAAATTTTACTTCCAAAATTTGATGACACACTCTCAATAAACGTAGAGAAAATTCCCCAATCTTTTTTGGCAGTAAAAAAAAATACTGTGAACCTGCTCACTTTTGAGGCATCATTAATTAAAATTACTCTATGCCATGGCAATCAGCCTCTTAAAATGCATATGGGGTGGGGTGGGGGAAACCTTCTTCTGGCATACAGAGATGTCTCCTTCCTGGGAAGCCCATTCGGTATACATGAGACAGCAGAACCCGAGGCAGTAATTCAGGTCGTATTATATCATATTATATATTATTTATTAGACTTCTGCATCACCCATGCCATTGAGGCGACTCTAATGGAACAATCCTCTCTATGAAAAGAAGCCCCTGACACAAAATATTACCAGGAGTTTCCCCACAACCCGCCAGTTTTCCATGTAAAAAGACTCTTTCATAGGGAGCTGTGTTTAGGTAGACCACGACTGAGCTGCAAGAATCTGGAGAATTGGAAGGCAGAAAGAGATGCCCGTCTCCCGTTTCCTCCCCCTATCTCGGGGACCCCACATCTCTCGGGCAGACCAAACGGCCTCTCTTTGTTGCTTTGCTTCCCTTTGGCTTTCAGCTGTGGCACCCGGCCTCGGAAAACCTGGACCTCCCTCTTTTCAAACACCTGACGGAAGTTCTGCAGTCCCCCAGGTACAGAGGGGCCTGTTAAGCGAAGGGGCCCAGCAGTTACACGTCTCCTGGGCTCGCGGGGCAGCCGTGACGTGGACTAAAACTCTTAATAATGGCGTCTATAAATCCATAGGAATGCCTCTCCCTTTTTTAAAAAAAAACACACACCAGACTTTACTGCATATTTTCACATTTATCCGTATCTTTCTGCACATGCTTTTGGAAGCATGTCCAGAGATTCCAGAACGGCAGTCCTGCTTCGTAAATGTAAAACCCTGAAGATTTGTGAATGCCATTTCTTTACTATTGAAAAACTCTCCGGGATTCTGATAATGTAGTGATTTTTGTCAAAGCAACACTTCCTTCCTGTGCTGTGCAGCTCCAGGAATCAATAATTTGCTTGATTTGAATGCTCTTTGCTGGGCAACGTACAAGAGAAGAGCTGAGTCGATGCAGAGCAGAAGGTGACCTGGCTGAGAATCTGATCTGATGGCTGGTATCTTGAGAGCTGCCAAGACAACATCAGAAGCCAAAAGTTCAAAAGTAGAAATACAAATAATGTTGTGGCTATGTTATCCTCAGAAAAGAAAAATCTCTTTTTTTAAAAAATAAATAAATCACCTCTTTGTCTTTTGTAGAGGAAAGAATTCCAGCGTGACCCTCAGCCAGCAGGTGCAGATGGTGCCCAAGCTTCTCCTTCTCTTTGGGGATCCCGGGATCCCGGCCTCTCGCGTCCGTCGGATCTCTCTCCTCCTCTGCCATTCACTCCAGGGACACTTCAGCATCAAAGATTTGTGCTGGTATTTCCACTCAGCTCCTGCAGCCCATCAGTGAATGGAACCCCTGTGTCCCTTAAGCTTAAGCCAAAAGGTTTTCCCTCGGTGCACAGTTTGCTTTTTTCCAGCCACAAAACGAAGGACGCCCCTGCCCCCTTCACCAGCTCAGTCGGTGGCAGGAAGAGCGGAGGGGCAGTTTATCCATGTTGGGTCAACTCCAGAGGAACTGGGGGTGGGGGGCTGCCCCTGTGCTGCAATGCCTCTGCTCACCCCTGGGCTCCCTTGGGTCTTCCTTCTTCTTTCTACTGGAGTGTTAGCAACTTTAAAAAATGGGGACGTTAATTCCTGCCTCCACACTTCTAGGAGCTGAAGCTAATGAGGAGAAGAAGCACCGCTTTGCAACCTCAGAAGAGGCTTGGCTTTTCTTTATGACAAACTTCCTATTTTAGACTCACGAGTAGCCTCGTCTTCCTTTTTGGTGAGGACGCAGGAAAACATCAGTAGCAGCCATATTTATTTCTCCTGTGAGCCACCTGTAAAATATTAGCTTGGGGTTCCATCTAAGAGTGATTTGAAGGTCTTCATGTTTGCAGTTTGATGTAACCGATTTACTTTTTCTTGTTCAGGATTGGCTTATTCTTGGTTTACACTTTATGTCCTGCATCTATTAATGAAAATGAGATCTTCTCCAATAATATTCCAGACCCATTTGGACAAGGTATGAAACAGAATTGTGTGTTGCTAAAATATTTTAGAATATTTTTGTTTACCTGTAATATAAAAATAAGTCACACAATAGCATGCATCTTTAACATCCGGAGGTGGACAAGTGATAAAACATGCATTGCAATACAGACTCGAACCCTGAAGTATTTGTGTGGGACATCACAATGGAAGGACAATGTGAAGTCACGGAACACATTTTATTGCATCATGCCTTGTTTTCAAGCAGTCTGCTTGTTTCAACTGTGGCTTGGAGTTTACATCCAAAGCTTAGTTAATGGATTGTCTAGTTTATGTTGCTGTGGACTGCTTAGGTTACACATCAAGAAATAGCATGCGATATAAGAGTCCTGTAGCCCATGTTTCTCACCCGTGTTCTTCTTGACATCTGTAGCTGCTTATGGCTGATATTCTGCCTCTCAGAACCAAACTCTAGCCCTGTAACTCCTGAAAATATATAATTTGGGCTGAGAGAATGGAGCATTAAGGCACCATCCATGCAGCAGAGAATGAAGGACTTGCTGGTGCTTGTTTCATAAGAAATGGGAGCGGATGGTGAATGGATGCCACTCTGTGCTTGTGACAGCTAGGCTTGTAGAAGGTCTGTGTTCCTGCCTAGTAGCTGCCAGACCTAAATTTGCATCAGGTGGAAGGAAGGCTGGAGGAGTGGTTGAGGGAGACAGTAGAAGAAGAAGAGTGGAACAGTCCGTATCCACATTTCAGCTCTGAAAGGAGCACCAAACCTCCTGAAAACAGCAGGAGCCGGAGCAGCTGCTGAGCCAGGCAGGGAAGCAAATATTGTACAGACCTGGTAGGTCAAGTAATGCTTCCCTCACCATCCATGTTGGAGCCTCCCCTCCAGGCTCCACTAGCTCCCCATCTAAAGGGAAACTGAAAGAAGAAGAAGAGGAGGAGGAAGAGGAGGAAGAGGAGGAAAAGGAGGAAAAGAGAGAAAAAGAGAGAAAGGAAGAGCATAAAAATGCCTCCTGTCTGCTCTTCCTGTTCACTTGCTTGGAGTTTAAAAAAAATCCTCCGTGGAATCAAAACTGAAATACATGGAAAAGCTTCCAAAGGCCACTTGTTTCTTTTTTATTACTCACTGTGATGCTCGTAACTAAGAGCGCAAAGTGTCTATGTACAAAAAGAAACCTTTAACTCCATTTTGCAAGAATGGAAAGAAGACAGAAAGTTATGGTGCCAAAAGATGCTTTCTGCTGCTTGCTTTGCCCTCAAGGATTTCTCTTTAAGCCGCCTGCCTTGGGGAGGGAGGAGGCCCCATTATTTCTGCTCTCTGCCCAAAGAGAGATGGCGGTGATGCTCCGTCTGACAGGAAACCCCAGGGGCAAAGCAGCCTAACAGGATAGTAAGACATATCTAACAGTGGGCCCAAAACCAGGCTGCATTGTCTTGCCCCCGCATGAAATCTCTTCGCAAAGAAAAGGCTTCCCTTTCCATAAAAAGGACATTTTCATTTGAAGGTGGACGATAAACTTAAGAATAAAGCCTGATCATACAGAGTCTATTCCTCCTAATAGACCACATATTAGCTGTACAAGATAAAGTAAAACAAGGGATAATCTCATATTTGAAGAGTTTCTTATTACCAGTTCAGGTGAATTATCTGCTGAATCTCACTTCATTTTATATCATGCATTCATTAGAACTCAAATATATTCATACACAGAATTTCACATGCATTCTTTGGATTGTCTGATTTTTAGACTTAACTCAGGCACCTGGAAAAATGGTCTGGCTTCGAAATCAGTTGTTGAGCATGCTGCTAGATGTAATACAACCAGAGAAACTTCATTTGCCTTCTGAGTAAGTAAGAATTGTGTGTGTATGTGTGTATACAATCTTTTTACAGCTGTTAAAAGTACAATGATAAATTTACTTTTTATTCTAAAGTCAGAACATAAGATTTTTTCTTTCTATTATCTATCCTGTCCAGTAATCAAAACCGTAAATCACTTTATTTAATATAATAAACTGTTTAATCAGCAGAAAATGATACAGATATTGAAGTAGGGAAAGTTAAGGGGGGAATGGGAGAACAATCTTTTTGCTCCATTTTCTATCCCGAATGTTTTCTGCTCTACAGTCTGTAATAAAGATGAGATGAGATGAGATGAGATAAATAGTGTTTGGATCTTATGACAGATCCAAACAGGATTCTTATGAATTGCCCAGAGGTGTTAGAAATGGCGGTATATAGATTTTTTAAACACACACACACACACACACACACGCACGCACACACCAATCCATAAAGAGCAGGGCATTGGATTCCATCTCCCACCAGGATCCCTGAAGCTGCAAGGAAGACTTTCCTTCCAGTGAATGGGAGCCAAATCAGGGTTCCTCCTCCTGTCCCGTCCCCCCCAGTCTCTCAGAGAGAGCAGGGGGGAAGGGGAGAGGGGAGGTAGAGCATGAGTGATGAAGGCTGAGGCTTCCTCCTGGCAAGTCCCTCTCCAACCTTGATCCGGAGTTGGGAAGCCCTCCTTTGCTCCAGAGATGCACAAACCTCAAAATCCATTTCCACCTTGTGTTGCTTTTACTTAATCAGAGGAATGTATTTCTATCTGAAGAAGGTTAAGATTAGGCTGTAACTGGATCTCTGTTACGTCTGGGATAACTGAGGGATTTTAAAAGCACAACAGTAGCTCAGGAGATAGCAAATCTTTTTAATTTCTGTTGTTCTAGTAAGTCCGCCATGTAGTATAGTTGAAACAAATAACATATAAGTGTTGTGTCTTTCAATCCGGTGTTTCCCTCACAGGATCCAAGAAGAAATGTTCCAGGTTTTGGGCCCTGACTGGTTCCTGATGTTTATGCAAAGTCACGTCCATGAAACCACAATTGTGCTGGCAGCCAAACTGCTGTTCCATTTCCTGCACAACCGTACACACCTGCATGAGTTCAGAGAGGGGATGATGGCGGGCCACTGGCTGAGAAACAGCTTAGAGGGGCTGAATATTTTGACTGGTAGGTCCTCAGTGCGTCTGGTTGACTTGCAATGAGATGCTGAGACTAGCTGTGGATTGTGGCTAATTATTTCAATAAATCTATCATCTCTCTCTCTCTCTCTCTCCCCTCTCTCTTCTGTTTGTCTCTATTTGATTTCTATAGAATTTATTAATTATTTTAAGATGTTTCTGCCTTTTGTTAAAAATAACCCTGACCAAATTTGAACGAAAGCTAGCAGCCCAGCTCAGGTGGCCAAGGGATTGTGGATTGTGCACCAACATCGCTTGTCTCCTCTTTGGGCCTGATCTTTCATGCTTCAGGTTTGATCTCTTTAACTGCTCAATCAAAAAGAGAGAACCATGTTTTTTGTGTCTTATTCTCTGACCAATACAATTTAATTCTGGTTACTTGGTTGATAAACCTTCAATCAATCAATGTTGAGGCATTGTTTTATTTTGGGAATTAATGGAGACAGTAATGAAAGTAGGAAAGTTTAAATCAGTAGAGTCAACATAGAAAGGGAAGAGAATGTAGTTGGATCTTGGGGAGCGTATCCAACCCGTAGGTCAAACCCCCATTCATTCAGCCAGAGAAAGTGCATTCAAGGGCCTTTAGCCTGGCTGCAACACACACACACACCCCGCCCCCATGGTGGTAAGCTTCTGTCACTCAGAGCAGCCTATGAAAACCACAATGAAGGAGATCTCAGAGAATCTAGTCTCCCTGCTGCCACCATGTAAAAGCTTCTCTGCTGAGACTAGCCACCACCAATGGCTTTATTGTGTGGCATTTCCTTGGGTAAATAAGATCAGAAGACAGTTTAGTCCCTTCCTGGGGACTTGTTCTTCTTTTATCCTGTCAGTCAGTAAGTTGTCGGTCAGTTTAGAGAGAGACTGACAAAAAGTTTCTTGTTCTTTGTTTTAGATAATTTGAAGAGTTCTCCCCAGTTATTTGAGTATCACCCATATCCGCTGTCTGGATTAATGGAGCTAAAGATGTTCCTGAGCAGTTCAACCCATATTCCTGAGATTTACCTCCTTCTCTCAGGACTTCTTCTGGACACACCAGTGTCTAAGCCACCTGATGAAACTCAAGTAAGCCACTCTGTTGACACGGTAAAGCTTGGGAAAAAGGTTTGTAGAAGCGGAAATAGTTTATTGAGCAAAGCGAAAGGACAAAAACATTAACTGTGAGTAAACCTTCCAAAGGAAACATTCACAGAAAAGGCAAGAGAACAAGAAATGTCAATATTCAATAGCAGAATCTTCCTTAAGCTGCTGAGAGCCACTTCATGTCAGAGAGCTCAGCAGCCCCCGCCTAGATTTATTTATTTTATTTTATTTATTTTTTACATTTATATACCGCCCCATTCCGAAGACTCGGGGCGGTTTACAACTTATAAGCAACACTCT
>JANHFL010004149.1:40372-54400 GCA_032468155.1 Oxyrhabdium leporinum
TATTTTATTTTATTTTATTTTATTTTATTTTATTTTATTTTATTTTATTTTATTTTATTTTATTTTATTTTATATTTCATTTCATTTCATTTCATTTCATTTCATTTCATTTTATTATTATTTTTGAAATGATGGGAGGAAGTGAGGAGGACAAAAAAGAAACACATCATCGATGGCTGGCCACTGCTCAGTAAGGACTCCATTGCTCTTGTAATTGCTCTCCACGCAGCCATCCGACGATGGGAACATTAACCGAGTGAGAAGCTGGGAGGTCCTAATGTGCTCTTTGAGCCTGGAAAAACAATTCTGAGCGAGTCCAAAGTGCCATTTGGGGAAGGGGCATCTGGATTTTCCCGCAAAGGATGAGCTCGCTTACAGAGTGGGGCTCTGGGATACTCTTGTTGACAAAAACCATCTTTGTCTCTTTCCCACCAGAAATGGTTTCAAAAGGCTTTTAATTTATAGTATCCTTTATTTCTGTCCTTGCTCATTTTCTGTATGCAATTTCATCTAACATCACGACTGCTGCTTTATTACATTTTAGCAATCTGTCTTATTTGTGGTTTTATGTTTATACAGTTGATATTCCAGTTATTGATCTATTTTTTCCTTATGGGGGATAAAACGTAACTGTGGAAATATAACACAACCTGCCGGTCCCCCGCTGGGATTGCTGATGCTTTCCTGTTTTTCCAAGATGGCGGAGGGAGCGGGTCACGTCCCCACAGGGCAGCCGTTGCCTCGTCTGAGGGAAATAACCATGCCGGCCTTTGTGATTCTTGTGATTTCAGCCTCCAGCTAGGAAAGAGGTTTGGGACTTGGTTCACCTTCTCCTGATGGGAATAATGCTGCTGGACTGGAGGGGCAAAAGTTGGCACCCACTGGAGTTCATGCTTGAGGTCTGATGCATTTGTCTGTCTCTTCAGTTGTGGGGTGAGATGGAGGGAGAAGCTGGTTGGGAGCGCCAGGATTATCCCTTACTTGCCACTGACACATCCTGCCCCTTGTTATTTGCATTGTTACTTAGGAGAACTCTGTAAGTAGAAAAGTTTGATAAAACAGAGGGGAAGCGGATGCTTTAGCTCACTTTTTGCTGTATACTCCGTGCATTCCAGAGTTTTTGCAAGATTTTGCAAGGTTAATTTCCTTAGGGAACTTACGATGTACAAGTATGACTCTCTGCCATACTGCAGCCTCAACAGGGAACTATAGAGTATTAGAGTATTACCGCCAACCTTTTATTGAAGAAAAGGCCTGTTTCTGGAAACTGCTGTCTTATTTCTTATTGTCCCATTCTTTTAAGACATTCTCTGAAAATGTTTTCACTCTAATGTAATCTTCCTAAGAACATCGGGGGTTTTGGGGGGATTGCTGATAACATTAACCAATAACTGCAGACTCCATCGTTTATATATTATTTCAATGCAGGCCTCTCCAGAGAATGCTGCTATTGAGCAAAAGACGTGTTTCCAGACAGAGCTATTGCTTTCCATTATAGAGATTGTCTACAACCTTGGTCAAAATTACAAGGAAGCCTCCAGTTTAACAGGTGAGTGTCACTTGCAGTTCAGCCATCTTTCCACTTGAATCTACTTGAAATGCACAGAACGTACCGTGTGGCCCCTGCAGGTATTGCTGAACTGCAAGTCCCGGCATTTTTTCCCCAAACAGTCATGCGAAGTGTTGGAAGTTGCAGTTTAGCCGTATGTTCTGACCTGAATATCTGGGGAGCTGGTAACAGCAATACAAGTCTGTGCTGGAAGTCTCGTAAAGAACGCCGTATCTGATTAACCTTGAACTAATTCAGCAAGTCCTCCTAAGGCCCGATGGGGGGCTGGGCTCCTCCCCATCGGGTGGGCTGCAGTAGAGGGCAAGCTGTCCACAACGCCCCCCTGCTCCAGTCTGGATGCCTGCATTGGGCAGTGGGCAGGGTGGGTCAGAGGTCCAAAGGTTCCCCCCCCCCGGCCCCTTTGAGCCTTGTGGGTTGCGTACTCTTGACCGTTTGTGTCTTTGACAAAGTACTGTGGCGCTTAGACAAAAGGAAGCTGTGGATACCTTGCTTACTCATGAATAACATCATGACTTCTTAATCAAAACATTATTTGTAGAAATGAAAGTTTCTTCACTGAAGGGGTACATTTTTCTAATAGTTTAGACTGCTTGATTGCCGAGTGTAAGAATTGATGTTTACCTATATTTTATTTATTAGATTTAGCAGTATATTTATTAGTAAATATAGAATAGTAACAATAAATATAAAATACAAGGTAACATTTTCCTCTTTTTTCTTAGTTTGTACTTTATTTTGTTTGGGGTGGTCTCTTTTCTAACTTTTTTATCAAAATTGAAAATTGTTTCAATAATTTTAGAAAAATAAAAATTAAGAAGACAAGAGAAAACCACCATATAATATTTTATCAGAAAAAAATCTGCAGAGATTTCCTTGTTTTTGATTGCATTTTAAAAGTGCAACCTTCTCTTCCCCCTTGCAGGAAACGGTGATACCAGGAACGTTTTGGAATCTGCCAGGCCTTATTTTCTAGTAAATGTTTGCTATTTTACTCAGAAGCTGGTAAGCAAACTTCACGAGGGAATGTTTGTCACAGAGCCAAGGAAGACCATCCTTTTCATCGCAGAGCAAGTGCAACTGGTAAGGCCTCCTCCTCCTCCTCCTCCTCCCCCTCCCCCTCCTCCTCCTTCTCCCCAGGTGCCATTCTCAGCCATTTCTAGATAGCAGCAGATGTACCAAGTGATGCCGCTCTAAGCTTATTAGGGATGGTTTCCACCCCAGGGATGCTACTTCTGTGACAACAAATAATTACCCTAAATTCTCTTTGTAATGGATTTAATTTTCATTGTGAGGGGATTGACAGCTTGAATGCTCACACATGTTCAAGCTTGTTGGAGAAGGAAAGTAGTTGGATTAGAGAAAATTTTGCACAAGGCAAACGGGCATTTAAGAATCATTATTGGATATGCATTTCAGTGCACATTCTCACACGCCACAGATTAAAAACAACAGACAAAAAATGAAACATTTTCATTTATATTTGCATGTGGCCGAATGACTGTAAGCAGAAGCAAAAACAAATTCCTTGAAAAGCAGAAGAATAGACAGCGTTACTTGTCCTGTAACATTTTGTTGCAAATATGGATTCATAATTGCTTTTAAGTGTCTTATATTAAGATTATTTTTCTATTTTTCATATTTTTATGACATTTTGGGTCTTATACCTAAACACGGTGCATTCTGAGCCTCTTGACTGTTTTTTAACAGGTAACAAGAAAGCTTTTTCTCCACAAAGAATCCATTATGAGCAACTTGTACAACTGTTTGAACCACAGCATCCTGTACTATTTATCAAACTCTTCTTCTGGGTCCCAAAGTCTTCTGGAAGTTCTACAGATTCTTCAGATGCAATGGGGTGTCATCTTTGCGGTACACAATTCAAGCCTGGATTTCATCGCAAGCTTTTTGTATTGCCTATTACAACTGAAATCTAGGAGGTACACCAGTGTTTTCTTACTCTGGCAGAGCTGCTAGGCAAGGGAACAGAAATTTACAAGAACTTTTTTCAGAGACGATGTGTTTCCTCGGGGGGTATGCATTTGAACGGTACTCGCTGAATTATTTCAGCATAGTCATCAGTGTAGATTTGATCTTGAAGAAACTCCAGGAGTTTAATCTAGAACACAGGAACAAATATGCTGGATATGTCCCTGAGTTACAATGGCTTCCGTAAGGATCAATTTGTTTCCAGTCATGTTTCAAAGAGAGGCTCCTCACTTTTAAAGCTTATTTTAAATCAGGAAGTTTTTGATGTTCCTGAATTGGGAGGGGTTATTCCAACATCATGCATATGGAACTATAAAGTCCCTATCATGAGAGAGTAAACTTTCAGTCAATCTGTGATTGTTCTTGGTGAATAAATAGTGTCCCCTACTTACCGTCGGATCACAAGTGTGGCACATTTCTTGACCCCAATTGCCTCTTCCTTTATTCTGGTTTGTTTCTTGGATAGTTTACTGGGCCAGTTTGCCATTTCCTTGCAAAGTCTTAAGAACTCTGCTTGGTCTTGTGCAGCAGAGTGTTCTCAGAAGGTTGCATCCTCCTGTGGCACCAGGAGGAAAGTCCAAAAGAAAACGGTACACGTGGCAACAAAGAACTCTGCTAGCTAGGTAGAAGGCCATTTTGCCTTCAAGAAGAATCCAGAAGCTGTTTCCGTTTAGATTTGGAAAGTTTCTTCAGCTTGGAAATGATGGCATCAATCCCTCACTGGTGGAACAATAGCACCACGTCTAGTTTAAAGGATAAGATAAAGAAAAAAAAATGGATCTATAAATGGAATCCATCCTAGGGACATAGAGACAGACATTTCTTTCGGCTCAAAATGCTGTGTTTGGGCAAAGTAAATCCCCAAAGCGCAGATATTGAAGCAATATGTCTTTTAGTTGTTTATCTTGGTAGAGTTCTTAAAAATAAGCATTTTAGAAAGTTCTTTAAAAAGAAATATATTAGGATTAAGTTGCATTAAATAATCCACAACCCAACTTTTTTCCTCAGATAGTGGTCTTAATGAATCTGCTTATATTTTAACCACGGGTTTGTTTATTTTCTGTGTTACAGCTATCATGAAAAGGGTGAGGCAAAATGGATGCAGGCTTCGGATTCCCCTATTTTTCTTGGCCCGGGAAAAGAGGAGGAGAGGATCGATGATCTTTCTGCCCTGAAGGATGGTAAACATGACATGATGGGTGTGGGAAAGGGGGTCGAATAGGGGTTGGTCAGGAGCAGAAAAGGAGGCGGTGGTTGTAGATGTCCTGCTTTGCTCGTAAAATCTACCTACTTCCAAGAGCCTGTATAGAACCAGTCCAACAGCACGCAGAGAAAGGAGGGTGTTTCATCTGGAACTTGTAGACTAAAAGAAATACGCAGTGCTGGATTAATGGCTTCCAAGCAACAGAAATTACCTCCAGGCCAATGCAGCCCACACGGATTATGATTTTTGTACTAAGGAACTAAGCTCAACACTCACCTACTGTAGTCTCCTTAAAACATGGGTGCATTTTGTAACGTAGATATCGAAACCTTGTCACCCAAATTGTTTATAATTTATTGCATGGCAACGAAAAAAGACAATGTTACATGAGATACGTGGAGAGATATGGGTCATTTGTTATTTTAGTCATGTCTGCTCTGATTTCTACATACATTCTGGAGAGGCAGTATCAAAATCTGGAGTGCTGCAAGTGATTTTGCTTTAAGGTTTGAAGTGTCCTGGTTTCAGACTTACCTTGGCAGACCCTTGAATCTGGAAGTGATGCATGGCCCTTTTGTTGATGTAATACTTTCACATCAAAACATGCTTGCTTTTTATTTATTTACAGTTCAGCAAGAGATCCAGAGAGCAGCTGAGGAAATCTGGCTCCAGCTTCTTTCTAGCAGAAGAAAGGATTTAGAGGATGCATATAAAACCTCTTTATTTAAAGAGAAAGGCGATGGAGAAGAGACAATGAAGATGGCTGAAGTAGCTCCTCTTTGGGAGGAGGTCATGAGGAAGACCTGGCGGGGCTTTCTAGGTCTCTGCTCTTTAATTATACGAAGGCTTTAACGGAAGTGACTTCACCGCACGGCTGTTGGCCTTTTGGGGGATGGGTCTGCCCAGGAACTGTCATTAACCATGGAACCTGCTCCCAAGCGAGCAGCTGACAGGCCCCATCATGATCCAAGCTTCTTAATTCATTTGGTGGACTATAACTGGTGATGACAGGTGGGGTTCAGAGATGTCCCAAATGCCACACAGCTGGACACAACGGACATCTTGCTCGACAGCAGAAAGAGTCTTACAGATTGCTCTTTGGAGAAACAAAGGTCCAGGGCAGAGGAAAAGGCAAGTGGCAGCCACTGGCCATGATGCCAGCTCTGCCCTGGGCCTTGCCAAGCCTCGGCTCCTTGGGGGATAATGTTGAAGCCTCCGAGGTGGCATCGATGGTCAGGAACAGGGGTTGTGTGGCACCTGAAGTGGTACAACATAACAATAATGTTAACTACGCTTGTTGCTCCTTTCCTCTCTGCGTTTCCAGCATCAGAAAAGAAAAACTCCCAGAGCAAAATTCTCGTCAATGTTTCCAGCGAGATGAGTCCTTGCTGGAAGGAAAGCCTGACTCCCGGCGGGAACCTGAAACAGGTGATAGACAAAACTGCCTTTCCAAATCCCTGTGGGAACCTCAGGTGCCCCAAAAAGCAAAAAGAAAAAGAAAAGAGAGAGCGCAGGGTAATACCTTGAGCTTCCCTACTTGCAGTCCTAGTCCTACTCTATGCGCTGACAGGCAATGTGGCCCAAATAACCACGGCGCCTTTTTCCCTCCCGGGAGTGCAAAGTGCAGTGAACGGTTGGTGGGCAAACCCGAGGCTGGTTTCGTAGCTGCTTTTGTTGGCTGAGAAAGAGATTCAACCTAAGTAACTTCCTTCCAGGTGTGATGGGAATGCACGCTACTGTTCAATGCTAGCACCATCCATTTGCCTTGGGGTCTGTTTAATTATTTCTTAAAATTAATTTTGATTATTACAGCTGATTACACATCACCGAGCAAAGTAATTGATATTTGTTAATGTATCCCAAGGAACATTTTGTACAACTTGTATTTGCTGTTGAAGGTTAAAGACTATTATTGGTTTTTCCCTAAATGTGCCCACATCATTAGTTCTCGTAGTAGGAAAGGATGCCATCTGGAAAAGGCCGAGTAGACGCATTATTCAGGCATAAGGGCATGAAATTGAGGTTTCTGCGTCTTCTGTCTTCCTTTTCTAAAAAGAAGATGCTTGTAATTAAAGGAGAAGTGGATTACAGGGGAATGCTATTCATTCTGTGTTGTTTTGGGTAATGCCAGCAACTGACACTTCAAGATCTGATAGACGCATCCCTGTAGTGTGACGTGCGACTGAGCCTCTGCTCCAGGCAACTGCGTTTTTTTCTGTGCTTTTCAAGAAAATTAGTTGTACAGCGGGCTAATGACTGATAGGAGATCTTTGGGACTTCCAGATTCACAAACAGACAGAAGGATATATTCTCTATAGCTCTGGTGCACCCGAGGGGCTTTTTTTGTGCACCTTGGAAAGAAAAGAAATCCATAGTGCTGATGATTTATATTTCCTCTCCCTCCTAGATTGTTTTGTTTTCCCACCGAAGGACATTAGCAATAATAAGCAAGCCAGGTACAGAGAGGACAGGAGGAAGATCTGGCCCTTTGTGGAGCCTTAGGAGATCAGCCCTGGCCAAAAAGTCCTTTAGGAAATCAACCTGGCGCCTTTGGGGGCCTTGTCACCAACTGCTTTGCTTCCCCAAACTCTGCCCTCGGCCCATACGGAGACAGCGTGGGTGGGTGGAGGCAGATGATGGATGTCCAGGCGGAGAGAGGCTGACTTCCAGGGCTAGGAACTGTACAGGGATTGAGTGGCAATGCAGGACCACTACTACAAAAACCCATGGCCAGGTTTGTTGCCTTTTCCTATTTTTCTTGATCTAAGCAAGTATCGTTGATCCTATCCTCATTGCCAGAAACATTCCCAATAAGAGGTTTGGTGCCTTTTGGCCACCCGCGTCTGTTAGGCATCCCCTGGAGTAGATCTCAGGGGTCCAAGATAGAGGGAAGTCAGCCATAGTAGCCATAAGCGTGTTAAAAAAAGAGAAATAACTCTGTATTAAAGCCGATATATGGATCTTTTAATTAGAAGATATTTGAAAATATTTGACCGCAAAGAATGAACCGGTTTGCATCCGAGACTGAGCAGATGTTGCCTCCCATCTGACTTTCCAACCGGAGTGGTGGGAAGTGGTCTTTCCCTTGGAGAGGTTGGTCTTCTGCACCAAATGCCTGTTTCCGCTTTCAGCGGGAGGTTTCCCTTTTGGCTCTGCCTCTTTCTCCCCAAAACACGTGATTTTGCCCTGATCTTTATAGATCGTCCCTCACTCTGGACCAAAAGCTTCCCTGAAGGGTTTCCTCCGGCATGTCTGAATCAGAGCTTCTCTCTTCCTAGGTGGAAATAATTTGCCACCAGGAGAAAATTTCATAAAGTTTTTTCTTTCACTAGCGCAACCCTCAACATGGAGCATTTTCATAGCATTCAGCTATTCTCCCCTCTGGCAAACAGAAACATGGGCTTCAAAGAGCAAAATGTCCAAATTTACCTTTAAAAACATACCTTATTTATTTCCCCAAACAGAAAAGGGGAAATAGTTGTTTTTACAATCCAAGCAGAAGTTCTTGTATATATAGCTAATAATTTTCTGGTTAATTACAAAGACATTGCAACTTTTAACCATTTCCTCCGCATACCTGTTTTTAGGTGCCTGCCTTAATATCCCTGTCAATCCCTTTGCTTCTTAACACACACAGTGTCTGTAATTGGTGAAAGGCTGCCTGAATGTCGTAGGTGGGCAAGTCCCCTTTGCCCACCCAGACAGATCAAAGGAAGTCAAGGCGACACAACTCACAGTCACATCTACCTGCGACTCGTTTATTTGGTTTGACTTGGCCAAAATATGGTGGCAGTGACCCCTTGTGTACTGCGTTTTGAAGGAAGCACGTAATGCTCCTGTGACGTATGTGTTGCGCCCTCCTAGACGTATTTGGTAAAAGTCGATTGTTCTGAGTTCACAAGAATTTCCAGTGGCTGCATTAGGAAATTATCCGTCCAGATGTGAGTTTTGCCTGCCCTCTTTTTCACAGCCAGTGTTTCACCAGTATGTGAAGTGCACAATGTCAGTATCCTTTTCAAATCTCTTATAATAATGCCATGTGTATTATTTTGATTTCAAGGGACCAAACAAGCACATTTATAATTAATTATATTTCTGCTAATCATTTGTGTAACATCTTTATCTTCATAATAGAAAGATAATTAACACCACTGATTATCTAATTAAATTCATTAAGCATCTACCGACAGTGCTCTATGAAGCTGACATTATGTTCCACTGTCAACAAATGCTTTGATTTCTTAGGAAGTAATTAAAATGTAAATTAGCATGCCATTAAATACACAGGAGGACTTTTGAATCTGATATTCATTTCAGAACTGCTCATGGCAACCCATTTTTTCTTTTCAGTGCAACCAGACAATTTGCTTTTAATGATGTATATTAACGTTTTTCCCACTGCAACATGAATGTCTTTTTTGATATCTAGTTCACAGCCAGAGTAGAAACAACATTTCTTTAAAACTACTGATTTGCTGGTAAATCTGGGTGATATCTGTTGATGCAGGAGGAGCATTACCAGAACTTAGATCAGACCACAGAGTGGCACCGATAACACTAAAGATATCATTGCATTTTAATTTCTTCATCAAGATGAGAACATCTGTTCCTTCTGCTGCAAATCTTTGAAGCCAGTTGCTTTATTATGTCCTGGTGTGGACCTCGAAGTTTGACACTGCTGTGGAACAAATTCTTTCTACTTCTTTTTACATTCTATTCTTGCTGAAATATGCTAATGCTGCCATCTTGAATTTGGGTTCCTGCTGCCACCTTTCAGCCCCATCTTCTACCAGTCTTAGCTCCTCGTTCTTTGGTTCTGCCTCTTTCCCGATTCTACTTAACCATCAACCGGTGGAAGGGCCTTCCTCCCAGAGGTTGTGGGTGCTCCATCACTGGAGGTTTGCAAACAGAGATTGGACAGCTATTTCTCTGAAATGCCATAGAGTCTCATGCTTGAGCAGGGCTACAGGTCCTCCAAGGTCCCTTCCAAATCTGTTACCCTGTTATCCTTTTTCTTTCTTTGTTTTTCTTTTTTTACCTTCTGCTCTTCTTTATCCCCCCCCTTGATCTTTTTTCTTTTCTACCTGTGCCATCACTCTCTTGGAAGCACAATCCCCCCCCCCCAGTTAGATGACCAGTTCTCCCAGTTTGTCGAGGGTGGGGACCGTCCATGACAGAAAGGATTGCAAGATTTAGCACAATTTTAAAACCTCAAGACTTAGCACAATTTTAAAACTCGTTTAAGTTTTACTCATCAAATGTGAAGCACAAATGTTTTGTTACAGACATCAATTTAATAATAATTTTTGTTTTAAATCAGGATTTTACGTCATATTTAGAAAAATGCAGGAGAACTGGCCAAGAACTGTACGCGGTTTTATACAAGGATCACGTTGAGGTAAGAAACTAAAAAGTCACTTTGGCAGGGAAAACAAAACGTGGTTGGACGCATCAAAGAAAGGAGAGGGGATTGTTTTATTGGCTGATAGATTACATTGATCGCATTTATACCTGCAACCATCATGAGACTCTGAGAAATTTACATTGGTAAAAACGGAGAAAGAAAACGGTAAGATTGAGGAAAGAATTCATAGTTCTAAAATCATTATTACGCTCATCCAGTAGAGTTGTCATGCATCAAATTCCTTTGAATCCTTATTCTCTTCCTGGTCTTTTTTTAAAGCAAACATTGTCTAAGCAGGGAGATTTCTCTTTATTTTGAGTGACTGTTTCCCTTGCAGGCAGAGATTTAACTAATGTTTACTGCTGTAGGATGAAGCAGAACCTTTTGCACTGCATTTTCCCTGCTAACAGCAGGTCCTTCTGATCAAGGTTTCAGCCAATCACTGATCTGGTGATCTATTCCATGCTCATTTGTCCTTCTGTGACTTTCTTCCACTATTTTAATTTTTTTTTTCCTGCAAACCTTCAAGGCCCCAAATGCATTTATATCTGCATTTCCTTCTCCGTGACACTCGTATAACAGCGATATAGCAGCAGTCACTACCTGAGTTTGCTTCTAGATGGGGATTTGATATTTATCTGCTTAAAATAGAGTGAAGTGACGGAGTTATTGCTCAAAGTAATTACAGGAAAAAGTACTTCCTCACTGAGTGAGCTAAGAGGATTTGACTCTCACGATGTCCCATTCTGCCTATGTGAAGTTTTGTAGAGCAAAGTACTAAATGCAGTCATCTCTACTACCTTCGATTTATTTAGTCTTGATTGAATTGAAATATAATCAAGAGCAGTTCAATCAAGGGTCCTGGTAACCCTTCAAAAGCAATAGGCCTCCCTCAGCCCCAATGAAATCGTCAGTTCCTGCCTTCTCGCAGAAAGAATTCCACAATAGATGCTGTGGTTGAACTGCTGGGGTGGAGGGAGGAAAAGCGATGCTCAAGTCCATCCTTAGCTACAGGGTGCTTTTGAGTTTTCCTCTCAGCCCAACCTGCCTCTTGTGGAGAATTGGTGGAGGAGGAGGGGCACTCAGGGCACCACCTGGAGCTTCTGCCGGTAACTTGAGTATTTGCACACATCTAATAAACAAGGCACCCCTTTGCTTCTCAAGGCACAGATGCAATTCCTGGGCAAGAGGAGGAACAGAGGAGAAAACTTTGCTGTCAGTGATTCTCTCTCTTTCCTACAGAGGTTGCTGTGCAAACATTCGAAGTCTGCGAAAGCCTGGACTGAGCTGGAAGACCGACTTTTTAGGAAGGGAGGCCCGTGGGGGTCTGCGGTAGCTTCTCCTGCCACAAGGTGGGTCCTGGATGCCTATGAAGGTCCTGCTCGGATGAGGAAGAGGATCCAGTTCAAAACCACCCACAATACAGCGGAAGCATCGCAAAACAAGGTAACCTGCTTTTGAGAAAATAGGATCCAGTTTCCTCTTGCCCAGGGTATCTCATCAGCTGAGACTTTCCCAAATCACTGATCACTGAGTTGCGTTAATTGCAACTAAAAATTTAAAATTCTGCCTTACTGTGCCACCGGTGCCAGCCAGAAAAGAGAAAAAGAGGCAGCTTTGTGTTATGAAAGAGCTCAAAGTCTGTCGTTTAGTCTTCTGAGTTGGCAGGCCAGGAGGTTTGCTGCCTGTTGATGATGCTAATATTTGGGAGGGGAAGCGGTTACTGCAGTTCTTGGTTAGGCCTAGGATAACAATGTAGAATTTTAAGTCAAGAAAGGCACAAAACGGGCCAGTAAACTGATCATGTGATGCAGAGCAATTACAAATAAGAAGCAGGCAGGAAACAGAATTCCCTGCCGCTGGCTGAAATGATGTTGCAGGTGACTTAGACATTTGCATGAAGGAAATAAGCTGATGGGACGGCGCACTGGTTAGAGTGCAGCATTGCAGGCTAATTCTGCCCATAGCTAGGAGTTCGATCCTGATCAGCTTGAGGTTGACTCTACCTTCCATCCTTCCAAGATGGGTAAAATGAGGCCCAGATCATTGGGGGCAACAGGCTGACTCTGTAAACCGCTTAGAGAGGGGCTGTAAAGCACCGTGAAGCAGTATATAAGTCTACAGTAAGGGCTCTTGCTATTGGCTGCTGGCTGCTGGTTCCAGGTGCATCCAAGTCGTTCCCCTGTGCAGAAGCGGCCTGGCTCCATCTCCGGATGCCACGTCTCCATCTTCTGTGCCTTCCGTGCCTTACAGCTCAACCCGTTTCTTTTTCTAGGCTCAACAGACACAGAAGGGCACATCTGCTCCAGCTCTTGTGGAAAATCCAGGTAATGTTGTCAGAAGAGAGGCTGGGATGAAACGGAAGATGCTGGTCTGACCCCAGGCTCCACACAGGCAGTCTTTACTAAAACCAATATTTCCAGCCCTCACCTTGCCACCTGCTGATGTGTTTTGTAAGAGCAAGCAGCAAACGCTTTGTTTTTTAAAATATTTTTATTTTCATACGGCAGAGTCCCTAAGCTACATGATAAAAACAAAGATTATATTTTCAGCTAAAGAATGGAGCGTCTAATATAAGGATCTTCTTGTTCTATGACAATCTTCTGCTATTAAGGTCCTGCACAATTTCTGCCTTTTATTTTAATGCAGGTGAACGACCAGCCCTGACTAGAGAAGGAGAAGCAGGTCGGGATCAGCTGACATTTTTTCCTGCCCTGCATGAACATCTCCATTCGGAGGAAGTCTTGGAAATCTGTGTGGAAAGGAAAATCGTCCTGCAGGAATTAGTCCCAGATGAAAAGGTACAAGCGGAAGAGAAGCAGCTCGGCCGCTCTGTTTCCTGTCCGGTGCGCCTGGTCAGAGCGCTCTCCAGACCCAAATTTCAGCCGCTTCGACGTTCTCCCGTTGCGAAATGAGGGGTCAGGCGGGAGGGCCCCTCCACTCCAGCTGGGAGACAAACTGTTCCTCAGGAAAGCAGCGTTACTTCACCCACTCAAGGCAGCCCCTTTTCATGGTTAGGATAAACTGACTTTGCAACTGACTAAGCTATTGCGTAGAAGCAGGGAAATGATGTTAGCATGAATGAGGCTGTGGGATAGAAGGGAGGCCGTTGAGCATTGATCCGTCAATGAGAATTCTTTATTTGTAAAATATTGAGCACTGGACGCAAAGTTAGCGCGGCCATCGCCGTTCTTGCTTGTTTAGGTTGCCTGCCGGCTGTCTGTGGTGACGGTGGATGGACAGGCGGCGTCGGAAGGGGTGCTTCTTCTTGGCTGCGATCACTTCTACGTCTGCAAGTGCTTCACTCTGTCCCACCTGGGGGAGGTTTATTGCACGAGCCATTGCTTGTCCTGGTGAGCCGTCCCCCCTTACCTGGGTGGCACTCGGGGCTGCCCAGACTATTGCTAAAACAGGCCCTGTCCAGCTCCTCCCAATTTGTAGTGGGGAGGGCAGAGGAAAGAGCCCCTGCCAAAGCAGAGGGGAGAATCCCGAGTTCAGGCAGAACTGTAACCTGAGAAAATGTGGGGGGGCCTTGGTTCATTCCGAAGGGCTGACATACCAAACGAAGCGCTTCTGGGAGGAAAAGAGCCAAGTGATGCGAGGGCCGAGAATAAGCGAAAGGTGATCCTAATTGAAGCCCTCACGCCACAGTGGGGATATTTCTACCCACCCCCCCAAAAGGTGCAAGATATTGCAATCCCAATTACAGATGGACAGGGGAAGAAAGGGAGGGAGGGAGGGAGGGTCATTTTTTTCATTTACCTCTGCTCGGTTCATTGCAATTCAGCAATTCTCTCATCTTGTTGCCATGTTTCCCGGAGAGAGATGGCTTTTACATCCAGAGAGGGAAAGGAGATGCCGCCC
>JANHFL010004150.1:0-17942 GCA_032468155.1 Oxyrhabdium leporinum
AACCAGCCAACGCTTTGGTTGTCGGGCTGGCATCCATCAGCCAGCAACATCGAAGGGAGCCGTGAGGAGACAGATAAGGATCTGGCGTGACGTCAAGGAGGAGCTTGGTAAGCGGAGCTGCTCAGAGGCACCGGGGCTCTTTGGCGTGGAGTTGGCGCTCCGGCAGCGAGCGAGGCGAAGCTCAGGACTGTGTCTGTGGAGCCTGGTCGTCCGGGAAGGGTGCGTGGCGGCTTTTGCGCGCGGCGAAGGGAAAAAAGCGAGCGAGGGACGCGGGAAGTCGGGAGTGTGGGATGAGTGAAGGAAACCTCGCGGGGCGCTTCTGGAGCGAGAGACGCTCGGGCAGAGTGAGGCGGTGGGTCAAAAGCAGCCGGGCGGGCGGGTGGATGGATGGATGGGGAGGCAACTGGTAGAAATGAGGAGAGGGAGCGATGCTGGAGCGCCCTGGACGAATGGGGCGGGGAGGGAATGGTGGGAGAGACCGGTACAAAGATAGATTTTCGGAGCCGGACGAAACATTAAAAAAAAAGTTAAAAAAAATACCGAAGTGCCCGCGCATCCCACTCACTTTGGTTACTATCCTTAGACTCTCCTCTCTCCCCCAAACTTCATCGGTTTTTGACTACAGCCAAACGGATGAGGTATCTTAATGGCACTTTACAAACTAGTGGATTAATTTTTGTGGACAAGATTTCATCATCTGCGTAGAGAAATACCTGGAGATGTACCCAGGGATGTCACTCCTGTCTCATCCTGTGCATCTCATAAAGGAGACAACACTCCATCAAGGCTGATGCCATAAAAACTGGGGCTCCTATAATCTCTGTCTCTGTCTCTGTCTCTGTCTCTCTCTGTCTCTCTGTCTCCCTCCCTCCCTCCCTCTCTGTATTTAACATTATCTGAATTTTGGAATTAATGAAATCTGTCAATCCAGGAACAAGGGATTAATCTGGAGACAGCATAGTGGATGTATGTGTTTTTGGATGCAATTGGGAAGGAATGGCAGAAACAATATAGAAATGTATATTGGGGTTCATCTTGACACTTGTTTTCAGTATTGAAATACAGATCAGGACGAGACATTTTCTCATCTGATACTTGATATATCAGTTTTAACAACTGATTAATAGTGAAAAATTAGGAAAGCAAATATAGTGAGTTCTTTAAAATATAGGATGAAACAGTATGTATGATATTCAATTTGTATACTTGTAATTTTATATTATATTGTGATTTGGAACAATGATCATAATTCATGCAATGTTACAGGTATCACTTCTTATAACTCAATTTATGAATCTTTGCAGGGATATTGGAAAAAAATCATTGTGATAATGCTGTATCTGAGTTAGTGCAGAGTATAGATATTGGTTGGGGTGAATTTGTTTTAGGGTTTATTTCTGTATGGGGGTTTGTAGGAATCTATTGTACATAGATTAGTTTCTTCCTGGGACCTCCCTATAAAAAAAGGAATATTTGAGTCAGCTTCTCAATTACTCTTTCTTGAAATGAAACCCAAGTTTTAGAATTAGAGTTTTGATCCATGGTGGATGCATGCATCTGGAGTATCAAAACAAGCAAGGTTCTGAGATATCAAATATTAGTAATGCCCCCTTTTACATTTATTGTTAATATTTGTTGTTTGTTATTTAGGCAAAAATGCCACATTATGTTAAACAATGAGAAATTAAAACTAGAGATCTTTAGAAATGGGTATTGGGTGAAAACAAACTATAATCAGGAGTAATTTTCTGGATATGTGTCTATATTGGACTGGTGTTCTGAATGATTTTGTTGAAAATGTATCTCAGTCTTCGAAAGTCAGTTTGAGATTGTGGAAAATAAACATATTTATTTAATGTCAACTAATATGTAGATTATTTTAAATAAAGGCATAAGTTCCTGATGCTCTTTGCCTAGAGCAAAGCCAAGCAATTAACAGCTTTATATCTTTTTGTATGTTAGTGGACTAGTCTATCTGGTTCTATTTTTAGATTATTTTTGTTCTCTATAAACCACAGTTAATTAGTTATGCACAGGTTATTTTTACATGTGGGTAGCCAGCTCTAACAAAAAGCAAATAACTTCTGTATAATAACTTGGGTTAAAATATTGACAGCAATGTTAGTTATCATTTATGGTTTTATTCTTGAGAAGAGAAAAATACTTGCTTAGCTATATAACATAAGGAAATAGTCAAGCGGAAGCAGCAATGACAGACACCCATGAAAATGAAGAGAAAGAAATGTAGCCATAGTGGTGGCAGTTTACAGAATCATGTTCTTTCTTTAGAAAAGTGCCATGGATGCCCTCCCAAAAAAGAGCTTTTAAATTCTAGCTTGTATTAAAATATTGTTTTTTTATATTTCTTTTATAAGTCATAATTTGAAAGAACTAAACCATGGCTTGGCATGAATTCACTGTGCTGAATTGGCTCCGAGAGAGTCGGCAGTCCCGGAAATTAATCTTGTTGATTGTCTTCATTGCTCTGCTCTTGGACAACATGCTGCTGACTGTAGTTGGTATGTAAAAAGTTCCTGATACTATAAATATTTAACCACTTTGCTTCTGGGTAGCCTTAAACTCCTGCATGAAGTGTGTATGTTTGTGCATATGTGTGTATGCTACATTCATTTCCTTCCTTTGTGGTTTTTGTAAAACAAAATGGCAGGAAAGATAAAATGTTGGCATGCCATGTCTGATGAAAGAGACTTTGTCTCTTTCACCCTTACATTTTATTATGGTTTAGGTTTTCAGTGTCACAACAGTTAGCCATTATGGAAACAGCAAGAAGTTGAATCAGCTTGCATGATGGCTTGTATGCATGAACATTGATCAGAGAATTAAACATTGTGTTCTTGTCAGAGGAAGAAGTATTTTATTCTAAAATGACTACTGTAAAGGATTGGCTTCACATCTATTGTAGGCAAATCTTAAATTTGGTATCTTCTTTTATTGCTATAAGCAATAAAGAAGTTTGAAGCAAGATTTGTTTTCATGTAACACAAAGCATCTGTTTTTATTCAGTGGTGATGAATTGCTGTTGTTGATTGCTCATACAGCAATTGGCAAGACAGTAACTCTTACAAAACAGGGATCAGACTTTTCAGGTAAATCAGACAGGAAACACGACCAGAGGAGCTAATACTACTTTATTGCAAGGTTACATTAACAGATTCTTGCAAGTCTGAAAGTACAAATCTCCCACCATCTCCTTTCAGTCTGAGAAACAAGGGATGGTCCCTCCTGAGCCTCTTTCTCCTCTCATTATACAGCTGTAGACTATGCCTTTTGTTATCTGACCATTCTCTGGGCATGTCTATGGAGATTCTTGGTCATCCAGGTCATGGTTGTCCTAAAGGTGCTTTTTTCAAGAAGCAACTGGACTTTCTAGACATTCTCTGGACAACATTTCTTTGCACTGACTCTCAAGGTCATTTTTACATACCATTGCACAGGGGGCATTTCTTCAATAAAAGAATTATGAAGATGAAAAAGCATTCACAGAATTAGCAAACAAACATATCACAGAAATGCACTCCACGTGATGCCCCAGCTGTGACAATTTCAATATGTATTTAAATCAGAATGAGTATAATTGAATAATTTTGAAATCTGCTTTGTATACAGAAATTTAAATAAATGTCAAGTTGTGTTAATACTTAAGCTTTTCTATAATGTAAATCATGGTTTTGTATATACGGTAATATTAATTTTTCATGAAAACGCATCTTACATTAAAGTGAAACCACCTTTTTAAACTTTTATGTCATTTCTAATCATCTCTCTGTCAAATGAATTGGGTGGATTCATAGTGTATAATTATGTTTGGCCTAACTAGTTTGAATTTCCAGGTTTAAAACAACGTTTTAACATTTAGAACTCTGTACTTGTTGTTCTTTTTTGTCTTTCCACAAGTTTTGTTATTTTATTTCCATTTCTTTACTGCAGTTTTTATGCAATTATCAAGACAAAATTGAAAACAGCATAGAATTCCAACTATAAACTCCAAAATAATAACAAGTGTTATTCATCAGGGGCTTTTTAGATTTGCATATCCCCCAAATGCTTATAGTTCAACAGACTCTTCAGGTTGACTAATATCCTAAATGTAGTTTGTCAATTATCTCTGAAGTCTGTTGAATTATGCATATGCATGAACAATTCTTGTTTTTGTTCCGCCCTAGCTCCATTCCCAGAAAAAAAAAATGGCTATTACGGCATTGTTATTGTTTGGTTCAATATAAAGTGACATGGTTTAATTTAGCATACCTGTACCAATGTACCAGGAAATATATCCATCGATTTAAATGAAGCTGACTCTGAGGAGACATATGGGGAAAAACTATTCACATATGAAATTGTTTGTAGCTGTCAAATGGTATATGTGTTTATTCAGGAAATATATAAAAACATTTTCATTTTAAACCACTTGCTGAAATTTGACTTCGTTATGGCAATTTAAATTTGCTCTGATATCAAATAAGTAAATATTCACTAGATGTTGTTTTTGAAGTGTAGTTTGTAAAATTACATTTGAGATCCATAAATTGGAATAAGTAGTGTTCATGTTCCTGTTTCTCCTGCACTTATGCAGAAGTAAATTTCAATTTTCTCTTGTCATGCTTTAGAATTAGCTTTGACAAGAGATTTTCCAAATAATTTTAAGTTTTGCAACTTAGCATCATCACACCTTCCCTATTTTTCTTATCAAGTGTTCCCATCTATTCCATTTCCACTTGTTCTTCCTGGTGGAATATGTATTTTTCTGCATACTTTTCCTACCTAGCAAGCAGGGTTATTTGAACAGCTATATAAATAATAGCCATTTATGGCTCTCCTGTCCACTAGGTTTCCTTTGACAGCAATAATATCCTGAGAAAATTGGTTATGCTCTGACATATTAACATTTTTATGTGTTTAATGTTACATTCATGTCAAAATTATCTTTTTGTTTTAAAGCATGGAAATATCCCTTTGTAAATTATTTCCATATCACTAGTTTTTCAATTACGTACTTGCTGAAGGCCATTCACTTATCTCAACTCAAAGGTTTCCTGAATAAACAGGATTGTTTACACAGTAATTAGATTCGGACATTTGCAAAACATGATTCATCTAAATGATTGATAATTTTGTCATTAATATCCTCTGCCAAGTAGTTTTTCCTACCCCCTTATTTTAAAAGTCCTCATTTTCTTTCTCACGCATTTATATATTTAGGATGCTGCTAGGAATTTCGACCATATGCAGATTGCCATATTTACTCATTTTCTTTGTTTCCTTAATTTCCAAAATAATTACTATCTCATCTGAAGTACGTTGATTCAACATTGAATGGGATTTAAATAGGACCATTAGCCTGTGTGTAATTTATTAAACGGTATCAAATTTCTTTACCTCGAAAACACCTGTTATGTACATTTGTAAAAACCATATGAAGGAGAGATTATCTACCTTAATATTGTCTTTGTTAATTGCAACAACTGTTCAGAATATTAGATCTGAGTCTTTTCCAGAGCTACTTGGAACCTTAGATGTTCATGACAAAAATAGGAAGTTAATTACTGAGTTATTGATAAAACCAGAAGTGCACATTAATTGAAGTTAATGTGGAATACTAGTTAATCTAAAATTTCTTCAGGTTAATGAAGATTAATGGTCTAAATACAACCCTAAATAAGTATTCTTGATTCCTGTTCTTCAGAGATCAAGTAGACTATTTTATAGAATGAATACAAGAATAATTTTACTTTCAAAATTCTTGAAAAAATATCAGATTCAACCAGTTGTAGATAATTATTACATTGTGTTCCAATTAAGAAAGTCAACACTAAAAGTATCATTGTTGCTTATTTCCTTATTTATATTTTATTTAGCAGTTTTGCAAAAAAAAAAGAAGCTTCTTTTACTGAAATAACTAAAAATTTAAAAGATACAATAGTAGTTCCTTGAACACCATTATGAAGAGGGGAACGGATCCTTTTTCTGCGCTGTTTCCTGGACAACTAATTGGTATCAATATGGCATTCATTTACATACAAAGTTATTGTTATTTTTTATATGACTAGTATTTTGTTTCCAGATGAACTTTATAGAGGGTGATTTGTCATTGCAGCCTTTTTGCTTCTACTTTTGATGTTTATTGTGTTTGTTCTAATTAGGATGCTTATTTGATGTTTATACCGTGCGCTGCCAACAACTGCTATTGGTAAAGGACATATAAATGAATAAGGGCATAACAAGCATAGGATTTTCATCTTTACCTTTTAAAGGATTGGAAGTATTTTATTCAAATCATAGTTATATTAATGCCTGGGATATGCAAAAATCAGCTTACACATAATTTTTAATATCAATTTTCTAGATATTTTTGCATTTTTAAATTCAACTCCCTATTTCAACCATATGGGGAATACTTTTGCAGAATTCTGAGGAAATTGGGGAAGACTTAAATATATTTTCCCTTAATTCTATTGATCTTTTTTTGTTGAAATTTGATGTTGGACTGAATATTGATAAGTCTTATCACATTTTTTTTATTCCATGTAGAAAAGAATGAGTGACTGCTTGAATTCCAATCATTTTATGGATGAACTTGTGGTTTTGTCTTTCTTAATCAGGATTCTTGTATAAATGGAAACAAACTAGTAAAATAGCTGTGTTTTCAAATTTTTTAAAACTATCTTATAAATTAAATATCCTTGATTATGATACAGCTTATTTTTGTGCTTTATTAAACTAATAATAATGCTGTATAACCATACAAATGTGAAATGCGTTTTCAAGTAGTATGCAAATATTAAAAGATGTTACAAGTTAAATTAAGTTGAAATAATAAAACAATTCACTTATAAGATTAAATATGAAGAAAAATTAAAAGTCTAGACACATGTATCAGAGAATACAAAATTTGATCAGATTTAAACTGCTTTTCCTAGCTCTTCTGTTGAAATAAAATTAGTTTTATAAAACCAAACATAATCATTTCTCCAAGATGAAAAGTTCTGAATAACTATTTTTTCATTCATGTACTTTATGAAAGAAAAGGTGCAGCCTTGTGCTTATTTTTGTTTTGTTTAATTATGACATGTATATATGCCCTTATGTGACAATTGTTCTCTTTGCTTTTTTAGTGCCAATAATACCAAGTTATTTGTATAGCATTAGACACCCCAAAAATGTAACGGATGTCCAAACCATTAGACCAGAGACTCCTTCTGTCAACTCGAACAGATTGCAAAGCATCTTTTCTTATTATGACAATTCAACTATAGTTACTGGAAATAATTCTGAAAGAACAAGGCCAGAAGATTATTATTATGCTCAGACAGAGCCAATGGTGGTCAATATGACAACTCCATCCTCCTCAGATTGTCCAAAAAAAGACAAAGAATTGGTGAATGAAAATGTAGAAGTTGGTTTGCTTTTTGCTTCCAAAGCAACTGTCCAGTTCCTTACTAACCCTTTTATAGGACCAATGACAAACAGGTATGTTTTCTCCCCCCCCCCTTATGTAATAAAACATATTTCATTTGTTCTATTCGCCTGTGTATTTTTTAGAAAAATATTTGCTTTATTATGTGTTTTATTTCTTATTTAGTTTATTGGTTGCTTGCACTGATACATAATATTAAAACGAATTGCTAATAAACCTGCACTATATTGTCTCTAAATAAATGAGCCTTCTATTTACCATCTATTTTATTTTAAACAAGTTTCAACTTTGTTCCTTTTCTGCTTTTTGACTGGCACACATAGATAGATGTGTTTGTAGAAGGAGTGAAGTTTTTTTTAGCTAGTGCTGATATCAGATAATGAGAACTAAAAATGAAATACGAATGGTAGCGTATGTTAGTACAATTGTTGCAATCTCTTCAGTAATAATATGGAAGTTGTGAGTGGAAATTATGCACTTCCTTCCAGCCAAACTCTCAAATACATTTTTATTATAAACATATAATAATATTTATATGTTATTTTTCAAAGAACATCCTCCTAAGGTAGCTTGTTGTGCACTTGGTTTTGCAGTGGTTAGAATGCAGTACTGCAGGCCAATTCTGCCCATAGCCAGGAGTTCGATCCTGCCAAGGCTGAAAGTTGACTCAGCCTTCCATCCTTCTGAGGTCAGTAAAATGAGGACCCAGATTGTTGGGGGCTTACTTGATAAACTACTCAGAGAATGCTGTAAAACATATGAAGCATTATATAAGTCTAAGTACTATTGCTATTGTTACTATAAATGCCTTCAAGTAAGAGCTGATGAAACCAGAGACAGAAATCTTTGTTGTTTAGTTTGTTGATCAAATATGGTTGACATTCCTTCTGAAAAGATAAAAATTCAGGCAGGCTCATATTGTTCTGTAATAGGCTATGATTAGAAGCATTAGAGTGGCACCATGGTTTTAATATATCATCACAATTTCATACTTTTCCAGCAATACCACATACAATAAAGCTGTAGGAAACAAGTTAGTATAATCATATTGATAGACACTATGTTCCTATTAAAGCATGACTGAAAAACAGCTATAAAACAGCATACAATTGTAATGTTATAATAGCATGACACAGTGATTATGGGCACATAAACCTTCTGATTCAAGGGACATTACCTGGATGGGTTTATATTTCATTGTGGAAAACTGTTTCATAATTTCGGAATAATTTTGGACTCATGGCTCCAGTTTAAAGAGAAGTTGACAGCTATGGTCAAGAGGACTTTTGTACAGTTATAAGCATTGTGGAAATTATGAATATTTCTGAACTGAAAAATCCTACAATCACTCTTGATTTAGTCAAATCCCTGGAATTATTGTAATTTATTCTACAGAATACAAGTAGCAATATGACTGCTACATTCCTTCCATATAACACCTCTAGTTTAAGAGCTGCACTGGATGCTAGTTTGCTTTCAGGTGCAATTTTGGAATTGGCACATATTATCTTTAAAGACTTTGTAGTTCAGGAGTTGAATATCTACAGCACTGCCTCCTCCAAATGGTTTTACCTGTCCATTCAGATCAATGGTGTCAAACTTGCAGCCCGCGGGCCAGATGAGTCACATGCTGGCCACCCCCACCTCTGGTTTAGCAAAGAGGAAAAAAGTTGCAATATATCACATGACAACGTGTTGTTGCAAGTTTGACACCCCTGATTCAGATGAAATGAGGTATACTTTCCTTGGGTCATTCCATCTACACAGGCCAAGAGCTTTCTCAGTTATAGTCCCTCTTTGAAGCATTTGTATTTCCAGAGATCAGACTAATCCCAACTTACTGGGTTTTGGTAAAGCTGTAAAACTGTTTTATAAAACCCCAGGAAGAGATCTAGTATGAGGTAGAGCTCACATTCCGGGTTGTGTCTGAATGTTACCTTGGTGGTGACCATAGTTTTCTTTCTAATTTTCTTGGCTACTGTTAGTTATCTGATTGTGATTTTGTGTGTGTGTGTTATTTTAGTCTTATTGAAAGAATAGAGCAGAAGCCATTCAGAATCTCTCTGGATTGGAGAAGCATAGCACAGCAGGCAAATAAACACAAATTTGTGTTTACTAATAAGACACTATTTTATGTAATGTAAAACAGGGTTTTTTTAAAAAAAACACCATTATGATTATTATTTTATTATTAATTATATTTATATAGTATATGTTACATATGGTGTCCCACCATACTTCTACAAGAAATAAAACCAAAGCACATAAAACAGTAAAGTAATATCAAAAGCAATAGCAATTCCATCAGCCAAATTCTGAACTGAAAAGTCTAAAATATTAGGAAATCAAAAATTCAGTGATAGAATGAACCCTGAACTTATTCCTTTCTTATATTTAATATAAAATAAATAAAATAGTTGTTTTAGATTAAATAGCAGGAGAGCAGGGTAATATTTACATTGCACTTGGAATATTAAAATCTGCTAAGTATTACTGTTGTGTTACTTTTAGAGGGCAGAAACCTAGAAATTTAGGATTAATTTTTATTTAGAGTAATATAGGAAGCCTGGCTCACGATATATGGATGGAACAACCTGATATAAACTTATAGATCCTGGAATGGTTAAGTCTAATTTATGTAGGTATTTTAGATGCAACTGCAATGTTCACTTGAATTTCTAGTAAAAATGTGAGATCCCCTTGAGTTCAGCTCAACTCCTTTTTTAAAAAAGGGTTTTTATTAGAAGAACAGTTTAAGAAACTACAGAAACATAAAAGAAAAAGTAGTAAGAGTATACATAAAAGAATTCAAAAAAGTGAAAGATGACAAAAGAAAAAGAAATCTAACGAAGCACTTCTGGTTTTCTTTTCAGCAATTATATATCATGGTTTGCTTCTTTCCTTATATAAATCTTTTTAATCAATGAATATTGAAACCACTAGTTCATGTTTATTCGTTTTCAGCAAAAAAAAAAAATCATAAAGGTTTTCCAGGCTTTTATAAAAGTAAGTGTAGTTCCCTCCTTAGTTTAGTTACAACTCCTAATGATTGTAGCTATGTAGTTTCCTTAGTAGTATTACCAGGATGGTTTGCCTTTCCCCCTTTTTAATGGTTCTCAGCAAAGCCAACAATGCTGTGATTGGAACAGATTAGAAAAGAGTAGGGCAATTGTAGTGGAAAAACTATTGTTGCACAAACTTGTCTGAAAGTTTCCCTTTTTTATTTTCATTGGGTGCAAAATCATAGTAAGTTGTATTTATATCATCTGGTGCT
This sequence comes from Oxyrhabdium leporinum, assembly GCA_032468155.1. Taxonomy (NCBI): domain Eukaryota; kingdom Metazoa; phylum Chordata; class Lepidosauria; order Squamata; family Cyclocoridae; genus Oxyrhabdium; species Oxyrhabdium leporinum. The sequence continues at coordinate 10,710 of JANHFL010004150.1, forward strand.
GATCTGATGTTTTGATAAAGAATTAACAGAGAATGGCCTCTAGCCTTACTTGTTTTAGCATCTCATGCAGAAATATCTCCTGGAACACCAGAGAATTTGTATGTACATCTCTGTACTCCTTTTAGTTCTGTATTTCTCTAACGGTATTAATACATTATTGATATGTGGTTCTGTATGCTAAGAATAAAATTAATTGTGAGTTTTGAAATAAATAATTTATAATTGTAGAGATCTATGAAGAGATTGCTGATATCATTTGGGCCTATGCAGAAGTCATGGGTTTGCCTCACAATGCTCTCACAAATGTCAACCATCTTGTTGGGTTTGGGGGAACTCCCACCATTGGCTACAATATTATCAGCTTTGTTTCAATATTAAAAGTTTTGTGCTGTTTGTTATGTTTTCTCACTGAAGCAATTTCTTGAATGTAATTAGTCATTTCTAGTGTTTTACAGACAGAGTTAATTTAAGGTAAGAACCAGAATTTATTTCACCCTTGCTGAAATAAACAAAGCTTGTAGTCTGGCAAAAATCTAATTTTTTTGTGTGGTTCCACTCATTTTACCTGAGCAACATCTCCTCAAAGATGCTTGCCCCCTCAAAATTCTTCTCTAAACTTCAAAACATTGCCTAGCTCTGTTATAAAGTATTATTTTCAGCTTCCTAAAAAAATGAAACATTGGTTGTAGATACAGGAAAAACATGTGTAAAAAGTCAAAACTTGGTATTGATTTTGTCTTCCAGGATAGGCTATCAGGTCCCCATGTTTGCTGGTTTCTGCATCATGTTTATTTCAACAATAAGTAAGTGTTACAGAAGAGAAGGAGAGATGGGAACAAAACACGGTTTTGCATTGTCAAATCTGGATATCTTTTGGTTTTAAGAATATATGAAGCTTTCACTAGAGAATTATTGAGTAAAACATCAATGAAGACAAGACTTTGTTCCACAGATTCCAACTGTCCCATAATAATGTAGTATGCACATAATCATTCCCTTTGCCACTGTTGCTTAGTGTATGCTTTGAGCTGAAATGTTTTCTCATACAGTCCATATCGTTGGACAAGAAGGGACAAAATGGATAGAAAAATAAGGCACTTTAATCTTGCCTTTTCTTGCTTGCCAGATGAAAAGGAACCTTAGCCCAATGGAAAGAGGAATGCCCTTGAATGTCTCTCATTCATCTGAGTGGTCCCTTTAATTGAATTATTCTATCTATTATATAGCAATGCATATTCCGCACAGAGGCTTGGAAATTGCTTGTCCATTTTCAGGGGAAAAAACTAAACCAGTTAAATTGTATCTTGGCTATGGGAAGATATTGTGAAATATTGGAAAAAAGCTTCCTACATTTTTTTCTTTTATGTTGTGTCACCAAGAGGCTAAACATTTCAGCAATAATAACTCTAAATGAGATAAGAGAAAATAATGCAGACTGAAATTCACATGATAGTCACAGAGAATTCAGATTAAATGAATGTTAATAATGGGGTAATATAAAAAGCTTTAACTTTGAAGCGCATCCAGAGAAGCAAATGGCGTTGATCTTCCTAGATGCACAGAAAGCATTTGACAATGTGAACTGGCAAGTTATGCTAGCACAGTTAAAAGACATGGACTTTGGGGAGAGATTTATTAATATGATTAAGGCGATATACTATAAGCAAACTGCAAAGGTGATAGTAAATGGAGATTTGACTGAGAAGGTTAGTATTAAAAAAGGTACAAGACAAGGATGTCCTTTGTCTCCCCTATTATTTATACTGACACTGGAAGTATTAAATAGAAATGTCAGACAAGATACAGAGATAAAAGGTATGGAAATTTAAAAAAGGAAAAGTATATAAATTACAAGCGTTTGCAGATGACTTAGTTTTTATCTTGGAAGATCCACAAGAAACAGGGCCTAAATTAATTTTAAAAAATAGAAGAATATGGCAAAGTGGCAGGATTGAAAATAAATAAAGAGAAAACTAAGATTTTAGTGAAAAACTTTACAGATAAACAAAAAAAAGAGTTAATGAAGAGAATAGATATTCAGATTACTAAGAAAGTAAAATATTTAGGGATGCAACTGTCAGCAAGATGTGCAACTATTAAGAAAGATAACTATTATAAATTAATGCAACAAATTAAAACAGCTCTGGAAAAATGGAAGTACCTGTAACTATCGTTGATAGGAAGAATAGCTACAATTAAAATGAATATATTGCCGAGACTATTGTACTTATTTCAAGCAATTCCAATAAAGTTGGGGAAAAATACTTTGAGGAACTTAATAAAATAACATTAAAATATATCTGGCAAGGGAAAAAAAAGCAAGAATTAGCTTAAAAATGCTGCAGGATTCAAGAAATAGAGGAGGTTTTGGATTACCAAATTGGGAATTGTATTACCAGGCAGTGGTATTAACATGGATGAAAAAGTGGATTGTATTGAGGCTTACAAGATTATTGACTTTGGAGGGGTATGACCTGTAACTGGGCTGGCATGCTTTCTTGTGGTATGGGAAAAGTAAGATACATGGTTACTTTCAAAGACATTACATAAGGAATGCACTCTTGTTAGTATGGGAAAAAATTAAAGAGCAACACTATTTGAAGATACCAGTTTGGCTTTCAACAATGGAAGCACTGATCCATTTCCAAGTGTTATTAATATGGGAAATACTGTTAGATACAAAGATATTTTGAATGAAAAGAGAGGGCTCAAAACTAAACAAGAACTGAGTGATCAAGGGATCGATATGACATGGTATTCGCAAGTGCAGATACATTCTAGACATGAGAAAGATGTTAAATTATACGGTCTCCATAAAGAACTAACAGAATTAGATAAAGTATTAACAGGGATAGAAGAAAGATTGATAAAGAAACTGTACAGCTATCTATTGGGCATTAAACTGGAAGAGAAACAAGTGAAGGAGACAATGATAGTATGGGCAAAAAAAATTTGGTTATACAATAGAACTCGATAAATGATAGAAATTGTAGGACAGGAATTATAAATTAACAATGTCAACTGCATATAAAAAAAATTGTATAAGATGTTTTGTAGCTGGCATTTCGCACCGGCGAGATTGGCAAAGATGTTTAAAGATAAGTCAGCTGAATGTTGGAAATGCCACCAGATAACTGGGTCTTATTATCATATGTGGTAGACATGTCCAGAAGCAAAAAAAATACTGGATAAAAATACACATGTGGCTGGAAAAGATGATAAAGCAGCGTATTGACTTAAAACCAGAAATATTTTTGATGGGGATCTTACCTGAAACTTATAGTAAAGGGAATGCATATTTAATTATCCACGTGTTAACTGCAGCTAGAATTGTATTTGCACAAAATTGGAAAAGTGAAGAGATTCCTACTGATGAGAATGTGATTAGGAAAATATTAGAATGTGCAGAAATGAATAGATCAATGCTTGCAATTAATGAGAAAGAACAAGCTGAATACTATATGACATGGAAATTATTTTATCAATGGTTAGAGAAGAAAAATGGAAGTTAGAAAGAAAAGAAGGGGATTAATGAAATATAGAAAGGATGTTAAGATAGAAATGTACACAATATGATGACTGTTATTGACATGATTATTAGGTTTATTATGTTTAATATTATTATTATATACTTATTAGAAGACATGTTAAGAGGGAGAAATGAATAGGTTTACTATATACAATACTATTACTGTAAGATTAGGAAATTAATACCAATATAATGTATACTGTTGTAAATTTTGATTGTTATTGCACAGAGATATTTGTATCCAGACGACACACTGTTTAATGGAAGATGGAATGTTTGGTTGTTTTTTTTTAAAAATCTCCATTTAAATTCAGCTATTCTCCATTTTCCAAGATAGTCAACTAATCAGGAGATGGTGGAAGTAGGAGAGGATATAAATGGATCTTCTGTTTTCTCATACCTCTCCCCATGCTACAGAGAAAAGTGAAGAATCCATTTTGAAACATTGCACCTTTTCACAATAGTAGTACAGCAGAATTTTTAAAAGCATAAAAAAACCAGCAGCAGACAAAGAATTTTCTCCTCCATTGCCATTGCTTCTCTTGCCATCACATCTGCAGGTTGAAAGGAGAAGATTCTTAACTCAACAGGCCTCTGGTCATATGGAACAGTTCCTCTGCCTCTTATCCCTCCACTCTCCATGTCCACGCTCATGAGTTCTAAGGAATTGAGTAGCAGGAGGCACAAGTTTAAAAGAAATGGACTTTCCCATTGCCCAAAGCAAAAAAGCTCTATAATCAGGAACCAGCAGGGAAGAGATAACAGTTCAAATGAGCTATTAAGAACTCAGCAGAAGCTAGTCACTGAGAGTGTCATTACCACTTGAGAAACTACAGGTAACATATGCCATGAACTGTGCCATAAAAGAGAATGGAAAAAACTGCTTCAACACTGGAACACCTGAAGACAAATATATGATGTCTCTGCAGTGACATCGCAGTGAGCTTGCGATGAGGGTATGTTAATAGTTCAGAAGAGAAGGGCTACATTGTTCTAAAATATTTATTGAATAATAATTTGTACCAATGTGCTCCTGGTAAAGCATGGGAGGCATAACAAAGATATTGCGAAGTATTTTTCCAATAACAACTTTGCAGCACCTCCTCTAAAGTAGGGAAAAGAAATTAACTTTTCCACAAGATGTGAAAAGCATTTTTTAGATTAGATAGAGCCAGTTTGGTCTAATGGTTAAAGCACTAAGCTAGAAATCAGGAGATCATGATTTCTAGTCCCATTTTAGGAATGCAAGCTGGCTAGGTGACTTTGGTTGAGTTATTCTCTCTCAGCCTAATTCACCTCACAGGATTGTTGGTGTGGAGAAACAGGAAAATGAAGGAATATTAAGTATGTTCATCATCTTCATTTATTTATAAAAATAATAAAGGCAGTGTCAGGTCCCATAGATCTCTATCAGAACCTTGCCATTCTGGTGGGAGGGGAGCAGGATTCTGGTTACACTTGCAGGGGATTTTTCTTTGTTCCTTTTCTCTGCTTTGATGTACCTTTGGGATGTTGGAAGGGGGGAAAGAATGTGCCTTGGGCCATCTGTTTTGTCTCACCACTGGAGGATCAAGATGGTGGTGCCTGGGAACTGCCTGTCATCACCTTCTCAGCCTGATGTTCTCCCAACATCTTCACACCTTGGGATTGGCTCAAAGATGAACTGGACATTGGGAGGGGCCTCAAAAGGAGTGGTTTAATCTACCGCTCTAGCCTGCAAAATTCAGATTCTGCCTACATTCTCTCTGCTTTCACTATCTTCTAATAAAAGTTCCTTTTGAAATTCTGTTTGTTTCAAGAGTTCTGCTTTCTTGAGAAGACTGGCAAGGCAGGACCTTACGATAGGCAGAATCTACATAGAGGTCAACCTGCAGAGGCCCCAGCCCTACTGTGTGGACTGTGCAAAGAATGTCCAACCAGGGCAGTGATCATGAGGAAGTCAAATGTGGGGAGGAAGCCCTTATAGAGGCTCAACCTGATGAAATCCCCAGTGTGTGGACAAAGGACAGTCCTGGATGACTGTGCAAAGCCAAGGTGGTCCATTGGCGTAGGGAGGAAGGAAGACTGGGATGGGATAACCGGAGGAGTCACCTTTACCTGGGACAGCTGACAGCAGGTGTGGAAATGTGAGGTAGAAATCCTTTACGATGGCTACGAAATGAAGAAAGCACCAGGCTGATCCCAACCAACTCATGAAGCAAGCGATTCACCTCATGAGAGAGGCCCTCCAAGTCATCAGAGTCCAAGGTGTCGGAGCCTGTGTCGCTGGAGACGAGGGGGGCCGAGAGGAGGCTACCAGTGAGCAAGAGAATTCCCCAGCCCCTGGGACTTCCACAGGTGCTGCAGAGAACGCTGATGAGCCCATCGCCACCCCAGCGAACCCACTTTGGAGAGACCCGGGCAGAGTGCAAGTTCCTCGTGCTGGTAGGAGGGGGGACACACAGTTGGAATGGAAGGCACCCTCCCCCCAGGAATAAAATTTGATGGCAACTGGGGTTCTTCCTGGTGAATGTGCTTACGTACATGCAAGAGTATGGGCAGGATCTCCTAACCAAGGGGGCAAAGTTCAGGGTTATCACCCTTGCCCTGGAGGGGCTGGCGCATGATGGATGATAACTCTCCACAACACGAATGCCCAAGCTCTGAAATTTTAACAGCTTCATGACAGCCCTGAGGCACAGATTCGAGGACCCACTAGCTGACGGAAAAGTCAGGGACCACATCAATACCATAAAGCAAGGTCACCGGCCAATAGCCAAATTCACAGAGGAGTTTCAAGACTTGGTCTGGCTCATGGACTGGCCAGAAGAAATACTGGTGAGCTGTTTTAAGGACGGCCTGAATGACAACCTGTACCATGCTTGCATCACCAGAGGAGCCCCAGCTCACCTGCATGACTGGTACATCTTGGTGGAAGAAGCCAAAATTGACCAAGCTCGAAACGAGTACCACTTGAGCAGAAGAGGTCACCACCTGAGTGGAAGAGAGAGGTCATCAAACCCCAGTCCACTCTATTATGCTCAACAGCTTGCTTCAAGTGCAGGAAGGAATGCCACTGCATGATGGAATGTCATGCAAAGACCCCAACCAGAAAGGGAGATCAGCAATCAGGAGTGAAGCCAGCAAAACTCTCCCAGCAGTCCAGGGAAACTACCCTGAAGAGCGATGAGTTCATGAAGTTCTGGTCCTCTCCCAAGCAAGGATCTGGAACTCCAACCCCACAAGAAGAACAGCCTATGTCTGTTGGACAGCAACTACAACCTCTTGGTAAGTGGGACAATCAAGCCCATCACTGTGCCCGTAGAACTGCTAATCCCAAGCATGAAGTATAAGGTGGAGCTGATGGTCCTATTAGACTCAGGGTGCATCCGGTGCCTAATAAACCCAACCTTAGTGGGAAAACTGGGGATCTGCCTAAGAGTTTAAAACCCCCATAGTATTTTGCCAGCTCGATGGGTCCACCATGGGAGGAGTCCCAGCCACGTTTGCAACCGAACCCCTGGAACTTGCCATAAAGAGCCACTCTGAGACTATTGCTTTTATTGTGGTTCCAGACATGTAATGGCCCCTAGTCCTAGGACTATCATGGCTAAAAAAGTGGAACCCACGAGTGGACTGGATGAAGGCCCAAGGTTGAGAAATACTGTGATGGATAGAGAAGGAAGCTTGAGAAACAAAAGAAACACTGTGTGAAATATCTATAT
>JANHFL010004150.1:22760-49480 GCA_032468155.1 Oxyrhabdium leporinum
CCCCCACCCCTTCAACCTCTGCAGCAATGCTGGCAGCACTCATACATCTATTTCCCAAAGCCAACCTCTGGATATGATGCTGAGCACGGGCACTCAACTTCTTTGGTCGACCATGCCAAATATTTAAATATTTAACAGCTTATAACAAAGAAACATAATTTATTTAAAAACTTTTATTAAAGCTTGTTTTCATGATAAAACCATCTGACAATCATCTCAGGCAGATTTCCATAAATATATGCTAGTGTCAAGTAATAACATACCACCACATCAAGATACTCTTGCATCTAGTGGTATTTATTATTTTCAGCTGTGTATAGTAAAGCAGAGAAGCAAAAGATATAAAAGGAATGTATCAATAGTTCTCCTTAAAAACAGTATTTATTATAATTCTATGCTTTATATTTTCCTTGATGCTACCATACTATTATTCTGCTGCCATTCTCACGCAATGGTTAGAATATTGCACAATATTTATCTTACATTATACAATCATCATAGTGGAGTACTGATACCCAACCTTTCATTCCTCTTTCATAAACAGGTAACTATTATAGGATGTTAGCTTAGTAAACCTAATATCTGTAATATTTCTGTTATTGTATTCTCATTTGCAAGTTAGTATCTGAACAGAAACTGAAGGGAAAATGTCCCAGTTTATGCAAACTTTGTTATGCTGATGATTTTTGAAAGATAATAATATAGTGTTGATTGAATATTATTGGTTCCTTTGAGAAAATACTTAAAAATTATTTTGCCTTTTTAAAAAATATGGATTATGTTAATTTGGCAACTGTTCAGTTGAACCATTTACTTTTTTATTGTAAGGGCAAGTTGTAAAGTTAAAAATGTTAGGATGTTGTTCACTCCCATTATAACAGCAAAAAAAATTTATGCAGTGGTTGCTTGTTAGTCAAGTAGGAGTGATGCAGAATGCTATCTTTTTATTTAGTTTTACAAAAGTATTTTATAACACAATGCAAAAAAAATGATAATTAAGCACATAAAAACAAAACATTAAGAAATATGGGTGTGACACACCTCTAACAATCCTCATCTCAGATCAGTTGATATTTTCCCCCAGAAATGAGGCCAAAGTTTCTTTTAGTGTTGCTGGAATCAGGATTCAATGGGTGGGTGAGGACTACAGGGAGAATCTTAAGTTGCTGAGTATGTCATTTATTTATTTTTTTTGTCAGCAGAACCACCAGAGAATAAATAAAATTAGTGTTAATTTTTAAAATCCTTTTACATATTAATTCTTAATAATTAGATTCTTTCCAAAAATAAAACTGGTAAATTACTATTACATTTTCTCATGGGCGCTTAACATTATTACATCATAGAAGAGTATGTTTCATGAAGCTTCCATCTAGTTACAGGAACAAAGAAAAACCTGTGGCACATTCTCAATACATTTCTATAAAATATTGGTATAGCATGTGTATAGGCAAAAAGGAATGCCTATGGATGTTTTTAAGCAGAGAAAATAGAACCTGATGATATTTCAATGATATATGCTTTAAAGTCTTTGCTGCTAAATATTCTAATTCATAGAAGGAAAGAGTAAAATGTAAATTGCCTTTTCAAAAAAAATAGACCTCTCTGTGAAAGAAAATCCGAGAAAACAGACATTGGAATACTAATGTTACCAAATAATTGAAAATAAAGGCATGTTATCTATAATGCATCATTGGCAAAAACAAACAAACAAACAAAACCAACTCTGAAAGTCACAATCCCTTTTCCAAAATATAATGAAAAAGCAAATGGCAAAGTATAACAAAATTTTTCAAAACTGGTCCCTCAGCAGCTGCTACAGTAGTTCTAATTTGAGCACAAAACAAAAACACAAATTTTAAAAACTGAATAATGAAAGGAACAAAAAAACGAGAACAGAAACTGAGCAAAGCATTTCAAAGGCAATTCAGGAAGCGTGTAGGCAGCCGTGCCCTTCAGAAGACAACATTTCCATTGAGATTGCCAGAAAGCAAGCTATGTGTGAACATGTCTGTGGAGATGACTGGAGAAAGCCCTCAAAAGAGGCGTTAGGTCTCATGGAGGAAGTGGCTGCTTCATTCATTCCAACAAAAGATCTGTCTGAATGCTTTTTTCTTTTTTTTTTGCAATTTACCCTGATATATTTTAGAAATACATTTTAGAAAAAACTTCAAATAAATTAAAAAACATCTAGTATAAAGTCCCAAAATGTTATTTAAACATAACATGGTTCAAACAAAATAAAACCATATTGTACCTGGAAATAAAAGCCATTTCCTTACATGGGTTTTGAAAATAATGGAGAAGCAGCTTGTATATATTATCTGAGTGTTTAATTACATTTTGAAATCCGATGTAGTTTGATTAAGTGCAAAGTGTTTCCCAGTTTATCATTTGCAAGACCAACTGTGCAATATCATCAGTCTACAGATGCATTCAGGGATTCAAGTCTCTCTTCTTCTTTGAGTAAGGTTTCAAGTACTGGTGCCATTACTAAAGCAGCCTCATCTTCATTATCTGTTTCCTCCACTAAGTTGTTGTCCTCTTCATCCTTATCCTCTTTTCTAGATCCAAGTTCTAAAGCAGAATTTTCTAAAGCTTCTATATCTTCAATGCCCGCTTTATAATGGATCATAAGGAGTGTCAGGGCTTGCAGCCTTTCACCCGATTTAGCCAGCGCAGCAGCCAGTAGACTTTTTTTCCTTGCATCTGTTGCTTCTTTCTTTTCTCTAATTAAGGAATTGTTGCTCTCCAGTTCCTGGTCTATTTCATATTGAAGTTTTTCTAACATAATCTCTAATTTCTGGATTCTTTCTTCTGTAGGTAAACTTCTATAAAGGTCTCTGCCAATTTCTTTCACTGCAATGAAAACACTGTCATCAAGTCCTCCTTCCTTCCTTGGTAATTTAATCCCCGGAGTCGTTACTTGCTTGGAAGGACTACTGGGGCCACCGGTATCTGTATCACTACCTTCGTTATCAGAAGGATGTGGTGTCTGCTTTGGCGAAGGTTCTACCACTTCAGGTCCTTGCTCATTAATACGAACTTTAGGAACTTGACGGAGGTTTAAGAACCGGCTGCTTGTATTAAGAAGGTGTCTTGTTAGGCCTGTTGCTTTATTGGCAGTTTTCAATTCTGAATCAATACGAGATCCTGGTGTGGACTGAGAATCTTGGTTTTCAAATTTAAAAGGGTGTAAAACTCGTTCAAGCCGTCTTGTGGCTCCTAAACAGAAGGGAGCATCAGTCAGACACTTTTCTTGACATTTTTTGTGGCAAACATATGCACAAACCACACACTGTGAGGCTGCCTTTGTCCAAACTTTCTTTTTGCAGTAGTCACACCAAGTTGGATTTTGAAACTGAGTATCTTGGAAATTATGCCTATTTTCAGTATAAGTAATTTGTCCGAAATAAGGATCCTCTTTCGAAAGAACAGGAACTGCTTCTTCTTCTGAAATATTTTCTTTCTCTTTTTCCAACAGAAAACTTGAGTCTTCAGGTTCACCCTCTTTTAAATATTTAAAATGTACAGTGACATCACCATAACAAAACTTTTCACTGAAACCTTTGTGTGAGATCAAACTGCGCAATGCTGTTCTAGTTACTGCAGCTTTAGGTGCAGGAGGATTTAATCGAAATAGCCTAACAAATTCCATGGAGGATGTAGCTATACAATCTAAAGCCACATCTTCAAGTTTTACACTTTCATATCCCAAACAAACCAGCCCACCTACTTTGAAAGGGTCTCTACACCAAACACCAATATTTAGGTAAGTGTGTTCTTTTCCTACTTCAAATATGTAGGAAGAGCCTTTTGTCCTTGCCCATTTACCTGCTCGATTATGGTAAGGAATTTCTGGCGATTCCCATGAATTATGGTTTTCTACTGCCTTAGCATTCAGTGAACAATGTGAATTCTCTGATATGTCCTTATGTAGTTCTGATTTGCTTGTAATAGTTTTATTGATAGGTGCTTTAATACTCTGTTGAGATTCTGTACTTTCTTTTAATATTTCTGATTTATTTGTAATTGTTTTAATATTCTGTGAAGTTTCTGAAGACTCCTTAGCAATTGGTTTGGATCCTGTAGATTCTTCTCCTAGATCAGTAATTCTGATTATCTTTTCTGAACTCTTGTCTCCATTACTGGCAGGAAGAGGCAGTTTGTCCATTTTCTCAGAAGATAAGTCGCCAGTTTCTAATTTATTTTGAACTTCACTAGAAATTGCTGACACTTTAATCTGTGGTCTGGGTGGGACAGGTGGTTTGGTTACATTTAATTGTGGCTGTTTGTTTGTCTGTTGACTTATATCCAAGTTCTCAGGAGTTTTGTGTATTGCTGGTCTGGGTGTGTCTTTGAAAAGTACCCTTGGAGATGCCTGATAACTTCCTAGATGCAACTTGCGATTTAATACTGGAGATAGCGTTCCAGGTGGTTTACCAGCAAGAGAAACTGGTATGTGCTTGGGACTGCTTGAAGAATCATCTTTGAATTCACTTGACTTTAGTGCATTTGCCAAGTCTTCAAATTCTATATCTAATTCTTTGTTATCTATTTCATTCAGCAAATATTCATCTGAAAATGGTGGCTCTTCCAACTGAGAAAGATTATCTTGGGCTAATGAAGTCTGCTGACTATAGCCAACTGGTCTCTCATAATATATGGTGACCCTTTCACCGGCCTGTTTGATAAGTTTTAACACTTGTGCTGTTGATGTAATCCTGACTCCTATTAAAAAAAGAGAGAGGAAAACAATAATGATTAATCTTTGCTGCAGCAACTGATGAAATGCCTAAACTGAGAATGCTACCCAGTCAAGGAGAAGCCATGCAGTCCCTTTCCCTTCCATACACAAATTGGGACTGTCTTATGAATTAATTCCTCATCAATGTTATTAATAATGTAAATAGTAATGTAAATAGGAAGCAAAGCAATTACCATTTGCATTATAACAACAAAGGAACCCTATTTACACTAAGACTGTTGATGGAGGGAGAGCCAGTATTGGTGTAGTGGTTAAGGCACCAGGCTAGAAACTGGGAGATATGAGCTCTAGTTACCACAGGCACAAAGCCAAATGAGTAATTTTGGGCCAGTCACTCATTCTCAGCCTTAGTAAGGAGGCAATGGCAAACTGTTTCCAAAAATGTTGAGAAGAAAACTGAAGGAATTTTGTCTAGGCAGTTGCCAGGAATTCTGACTGGAAAGCACAAAGCAAATTAATGTGCTGATGGAGGGGTAAATAATAATGACAATAATAACCATCATATTCCCAAGGTTACAGTAGGTGCAATGTCCTAAGAAAGGAAGAAGCAGGGAGATGTTTCCTCCAAACCCAGAACTCACAGGCTGACTCTGGGATAGTCACTCTTCCTTACCCCATTTTATCTCCCAAGATGATAAAGAGAAAAGGACATATTAAAAATGCAACACATACATAAAATGTATCTCTCTTTAGGAAAACACACGCAATATTAACACAAAACAACACTGTTCAACAGATAATAAAGTTTTAGAGAATATCACATATAGTGAACTCTTCTGTACCAAGAACAATCTTACATAGTTACCTAGGCACTCAATTGTTTGTATCTCTTCTACTGAATGAAAACCATTTCCTCAACAGCTGCCAAAGTTGATACCAAATACTGATGTGAGTTTTCCTGAAATATTTATATGTTTTCTATTCTCCAAACATAATGCCCCTTCAATGTTGAGAAAAATCTAAAAACGTAACAAGTATTTTTATTCTAAAAACTACACTAAAATATAATTATGGCATGCCTCAGAAAACAAGTTATGGTATTGTTTCATTAGGGCACTAATGCCCTCAATATTAGAAAACTTTTTATGATCCTGCTTGATTTTGACTGATAAAGGATGGATGAAACTTTTTTTAATACATTCCCGTAATGTCACTTTTTTTTATCCCTTCTGAGCACTTCCCCAGTTACATGCAGGTTAGCAAATCTTATTAAGCTTAGTCCATGTAGTTTCACTGCATACCTCCAATAGATAATAGCCTGTCGCCCCTCTGAAGGTCAGCAACAGCAGCAGCAGAGTTTGGTGTAACAGTTTCAATAACAACGTGACCTGTTTCTCCTTCCTTAGCTTGTATTTGACGCAGAGTGAGTCCAATACTTGGCGAATTTCCTTTAATGAGTTCTGCCTGTAGGGGAAAAAATGAAAAATAATTTTCACTGTTAATATTAGGGTCTATAATTCATAGAACTAAATGTTTTTCTGCTAGTATCTTGTGCAAAATTGTACTTGATAGAGATAAAGGTATACACCATATAATTACAATGTTTTAAGAAGAAATAGGTTTATAAAACACAGTACATTTCACAGGTCAATACTAATTATTTCAAACAGAATATTTATGATACATTATATCATTATCCATTACTTAAAATGACCTTTTTTACCCGAATCGGGCACTTATTAATACAATATTTTTTCAAAAGTTGTTTGAAGAATCTCTTGCCAACTTGGCAAGAAGCTATGTAATTCATGACGTCAACTAAGCTAATTCATAATAAAAGAAACCAGAATTAAGAAAATTCTAAAATCTTTATATTTTCTATTCGAAGTATCCAAAATTATTCACTTTCTCTGATATGAAAGTAAACATTTTAATATGTCAGTATGCTTTATAAATGCAAACTAAAATTGGCCTATAAGATAACTTTGTGTTATATTATTTATTTGTTGTTTGTTCACACCACCTTCACTCATATCTATTATATCTTTTCCTTTAAGTTCCACGGGCATAAAGCACATTAATATATGCTCTACCATTTACTTCTCTTACATTCCAAGTTCCAATTTTCTACATACAATTGATACCAGACAGCCCTGGAAAAATATATTATTGTTGCCCGTCATGATTTTGGGGAAAATTGAGGGTTTCAAACAACGCTTTTTAGCAAGAGTGAAACAGACTAGCTTATTGATCATAGCTGTATCCATATCACAGATACTACTTTACTATTAACAATAAATATAGTAGTGCTTTGTTCTGTAACATTATGACCAGTGCGCCACAAGTAACTAAAACCCAGTTTGATCCCAAGCATACTCACACTACTCTATGCAAACAAGAAACTCTACTTTGGAAACAACCTTGTGAACCTACAAGCTGTTGGCCATGTTCCAGTCATTATAAGAAACATACAATATAATGATAGTTTTAGAATTCTCAAATGTTTGGAAATATTTTCCCCTTACTGCTCTTCTGAAATCTTAATTATGCAAGGAAACATTAATTCAGCCTTGCACTTTGAATCCAACTTAATGGAATCATCATTAAATTCTCGCCATTTGAATCAAATTTCAGAAATTCTGTGTATCAATTTGTTCACATTTCTAGCAGACAGAGATTTAGATTACTCTCACTTAGTGAAGGTGACATTGCTTTTTACATATCATCCGTATTTTTTCCTGTGACTGCCCTACCTAAAACCAAGTTTAATTAGAAAACGGAGTTCTTACAGAGACAACAAAACAGATATATTTTCACGACATACCACTCTCTTAATGATAACTACTTGCTCAGACTAGCCGTGTTTTGCTTGGACGGAATATCTCAAGCTTGAGATGAACTATTGTCTATCAGAATATGTCTATTCTGATGATGATAAGTACTGCTACAAGGGGACATCTAAGACAGACTTAATAATTTCTGTTTATACATATTATTCTGAAACAATGAATTATGCTAATTTTAAACAAATCACAGCAGTTGATTCAAGTCAACAGTGAATAAAAAGTTATGTTAAAATAAATGCAGAACATAGATCATTAACTTTACTAACAGTAGCTAAAATACACAATAACAGAAAGAAGTGCTATCAACTGACATTGTAAAATATGAGGATCAGTACTGCTTGTAAAATCATGTCTTTTGATTAGCAATTCTCTTGTCAACTATAAAAGATTGTAAAGTTTTTTAAATTGTTTGAAAGCAAACACATGTATTCTATACAAGTGAACTAAAATTCAATACTGGGATCTCAATGATTATCTAGGCAGCAGAGCTGGAAAAATCTTTTCTCTGAGAATTTCTAGAATCTTTTCTATTGGAAAATGTATGTTCAATATTAACGTTATATATTTGTTTAACATTTTAGAAACATTTATGTAAAATCCCAGTGTCAGAATCTGATTTAAATTTTAACAAATGGCCCTGATTTTGTCCTAATTATTTCAGCATACTTGTAATAACAAACGCCTGAACTGCCCTGAGCCCCTCCTTGGGGGAGATGGGTGATCTAGAAACATGAAATATATATATTTTTTTTAAAAATGCAGAAATAATCAGTTTCTGTGGCTAGCAAGTAAACCTATCAGCAATTAGCACAAATTGCCCAGGTATTCCAAGTAAGCTGCAATTACCAAACCAGAAAAGAGAAGATACAAACTGCAAAAGCAATTTAAAAGCCTGTGTGTATTAGGTCAGCTTTTTTAAAAAGACCGTAAGCTTTTTACACAATTCTGCAGCTGTTTCATCAAAGAGAACAATTTAGCCAGTGTGATTCCTGCTGAATATGTCTTATTCTCTGACTTTTAATCTTTGCTAATTGTAGCTGCGATGCTATCTCAGACCTAGAAGAAAATTATTTTTACAATTTTCACCCTTTTTATATACACTGACAACCCCTCCCCCTCTAATTTGGCATTTGAGCACAGAAAATTCTGAAAATTAAACTGACTGATTGCTCAGATATTAGATATTAATTAAATATAGCCTTTAAGGAAAAACAAATTGTTTATTAAAATTTAGTTACTTTATAATATTGCTCAAAGAACCTATTTCGCTATGAGGAATATTTAATAATTTAATACAACTAGATCACCGTTACTCAGATTTCAAGTAGTTGAAATAGGGGTGGGCATTGACAGGAGGCACAGTTTTCTTCTGGTTCACCTCCTTCCTCCAAGGACGGTTCTAATTGGTGAATAAGGAGTGAGAGGTCCAATTCATGACCCCTCGTTTGTGGAGTAATTAAGTTCATGCATGGTAAAGATATATACTTTGCTACTAAGGAGAATTACTAAAACAATTTTCACTGTAGTTGATGTAAAAGCGGAGCTGTGTTTTTAAAACTGTATGCATATATCTCACTACATCTATTTGTACCACAGGAAGGTCAGCTATTATTCCTCATTCTTTGTGGGGATTCTGTTCCACGTAAACAGTTGTAATTAACAAGGCCATGATAAAATTTATTTTATACATGAGCAAAAATCCACTTGCCATTTACTTGGACAACAAGTCTAATCTATTCCCACTGGTGATACACAAAACCACCGATAATGAGGCTTTCAATAACAAGGGCTATTTGTATTACAACAATTCAGTGAAATGATATAGGGACTATAAGGAAGCACAAAATATTTCTTTTGTGATACCCTTGTACAACATATGATAGAACAGAGAGAGACAAAGACAGATTTATGATGCAGATGAGAAGTATTTGGGAAGTTTGTACTGTATGCTGATTGGCATTTACTGGGACAATTTCTCTCCAAACACATTTTCTCTAATTAATTCTGCACGCATCTGGAATCCTAGGAGTTCATTCAAGATGGTAAGAAGCAACTAATTCAGCTAGGCTGACTACTATTTGGAAGTCTCTGCCTCCCCTTCTTTCCTGCATTTTCCTTTTCTCAAAAAACTGTTTTTATCTGCAAGTTTGGCCCTCTTGGTTGAATAATGGAATTTCTACCTTACTATGCCTGAATCAGATCCTTTCTCAAGGCACATTTTTAGACTGTTAAAAAAAACACACCAGAAGTTCAGAAAACACTAATTAAAAATAATTAGAGAGCTTATAAATCCTCTGAAGAGTGGTTTAAGAAGATGCTGTTATTTAATTTTAAGAAAAGAAGAAGGGGACAGGAAAGAGGAACATCACTTTTGAAATACTTCTTCCCATACAGAATGATGACGTCATGGAATACTGGAATCAAGTTATGGAAAGGAAGGCTGCAATCGAATGTTTCTGTATGTGTGTGTGTTTCGCAAGAACATATGGAACACTAGAACAGCAGTCTCCAACCTTTCTGGCTTAGTGGACTGGTGGAGGTGATGGCAGCAAGGATTGTTTCTCGCGTGTGCACTGCTTTCACAAATGCAGCTTCATGCGCGCGCACACACTCGTGCACCACTTCTGCGGCCTGGTTGTGAATGGGCTGCAGCCCAGCACCAGGCCAGAGACCGGGGGTTGGGGACCACTGCACTAGGGCACCATCTGCAGAAGATACTTTGATTTGAATGTCTGCCGTGATCTGGAAGATGGTTTTGATAATTCCTTCCAAATGTTAGAAACAAAGAGAACCATTAAGATGTACTGCTACAGCTGATTAGAGAGTACCTTAGGAACAACAGGATGTTTAGGTAGTTTCTTTCAATAGAGGAAGGATTAACACTTAGAGGGGGAAATCTGATGCTGCAAACAGCCCCTCCCCATAACACTAACTTAAAAATCTCCAAAACTTTTGTCTCACATCAAGATTCTAGAGTTTTTAGGGAAGCATTTCACGTATGGATGATTTTACAATGTTCTGGAACAGATTCTGCACAATCCAAGGATATAGAGTACAATCTGTTCAACCTCTTGTGGACATTTAACTAATAGAAGTTAAATAGTTTGCTGCAGTACAGGTAAAAAATATTGGCATTTAAATATGATAAGAAACATTTGCTTTTACAGTAATTTATCTTTCATGTGAGCTTTCCCAAAATTACAGAAAAACTGCAAGGATTAAGGCCATTGTTAGCATGGGCCTATTTTATTTCTTGCTTACAAACTGAAAGAGTTCTGTACTACTTTATCATTGCAAGATCACTCAGTTGGCTCAGTTACACAGTATGTATAAGAAACCCATTTCCTACTGAAGAAATTTGTTAATCTTCAAATGTCAGTAGAAATTCATGAAAAATAAACCTTTTTTCATCACTGAACTCTTGCTGTTCATATCCTGTGACCTATATTTTTTAATATCCTCTAAACAGCAGAGTGGTAAAATAATTAAAAGTGAAAAGATTCTACAATGTGTTGGCATTTAAATTATTTGACAAACAAAAAGAGATTGACTTAGGTTTCTGACCTGTTAAAATCAGGCAATGTGGATTAGAGACTTATTTTTCAAAACAACTTTAATTTATGTATTTGTTTATATGATAAATTATCTTCAAGGATGGTTATATATTATAGTGGAGAATTGGAAATGATGAAACTGTGTTAAAGAACTAGGGATTTTAACATTGCATTAATCCTGCTACTTAATAGCTTGCCATTTGGCAGGAACAAAACAACTCACCCCCTTTTTTTTTTTCTAGGCACAATGAATTGATATGCTAGATGCTTCAAAAACCTTTGCATAGAAAACAATATAAAATGGAAAGTAAGGTTCTTTGGTCTTTACACATTGTAAACAAATCCATAAAGTGATCTGCTTTTGCTTAAACTGATCCAAACCAATATGAGGGGAAATACCCCTCAATGTATAAACTGCAAGTTCACATTTTATGATTTATGACAGGGTTGTCAAACTCCCGGCCCATGGGTCGGATGCATCATACGCTGGCCACGCTCACGCCTGGTTTAGCGAAGGGGGAAAAAAGTCCCAATATGTCACGTGACACTGCCATGATGACATGAGTTTGACACCCCTGGATTATGATGAATGAATTACAGGTAGTCCTCAACTCACAACCACAATTGAGCCCAAAATTTCTGTTGCTAAGTGAAACAGTTATTAAATGAATTTTGTCCCATTTTATGACCTTTCTTGCCACTATTGCTAAATGAATCACTATTGTTAAATGAATCACTGCGATTGCTAAGTTAGTAACACAGTTGTTAAGTGAATCTGGCTTCCTCATTGACTTTGCATGTCAGAAGATCGCTGCAACCGTCATATGAGTCTGAATATGAGCTAAGCGTCTGAAGCTTAATCACGTGACCATGAGAATGCTGTAATGGTTGTGTGAAAAATGGTCATGTTACTTTTTTCAATGCCTTTGTAACTTTGAACGGTCACTAAATGCACTGTTGTAAGTCGAGGACTACTGTACTGATCTCAGTAGATATTGTATATTAATGTTTTGGGTTTTTTTATATGTAGACTTCTCTCCCCAAATATCTTCACACCTCTTTTCCCTTTTCTAATCTTAGCATCATGCTTTATTCAGCTTTTACCTTCTCGTCTGAATAGATAACCCATTCCTTCAATTAGTTGAAGAAATTAGAAGTTGATAATAAATAGGTAGTGATGTAGCTACTCACCTACAGAAACATATAAAATTAAATGTGCTCAAATTTTTAGCATCTAAAAAAAACCCCACCTCCAGGCAAAAGGCAAACATTTGTTATTTGTTAGCGCTTATTTGAAAAAGCTCTTGGAGTGTTCAATAGGCATAGATGGCTGGTGACGCTGGTTCTGTAGAGCAGGGATGTTGAAAACCCGAAGAATAGCTCTTGTTGGGAGAGGCTGTTTACCTGGTAAATTTACCCTTCTGTATCTTAACCTCTGCAGGGCTTCTCTTTTCTGTTTCCCAGCTACTGCATTTCCTCTCATTTGTATGTTTTATTCCACCTTTTCTCTTTTTTTCTCTTTTCACTCCATATCTATCCTAATATTTTCCTTTTCTTATCTTTGCTTACTTGTTTATTAAATTTATATGCCATCCATCTCACTGTCCCAAGTCACTCTGAGAGGCTTAAAATATACAAGAACAGGAAGAAGGAAGAAGCTGACTTTTGTATTTATGCCTGTGAGAGTGACATGTATAAGAGAGAGAATAAATAGGATTATACAGATGAGAACCAATTATTTTTTGAAATATACTATCATTTCAGAGGGCAATTCATTTTATCTAAATTATTTTGTATATATGAATAAAAGGCACTGTATGAATTGATGCACAAAAATGGCAGGAACATGGATGATGTACAAGGATATAAAGGCACAAATAGAAAAAGGTTTTGCCCAGGATTGTGGGCAAATACAGGGAAGTGCCATGTGCAGGCTTATGTATTAGACAGGATTTTAAATTAAACTATCACTAGATTCTCTTACACTCAATATTTTTAAGACAAATATGAGGTGGTTTGGCTTTGCCCGTGCTACCGTGTAATTCTTAAAGATTAATCTCCACTCTTTTCTGTATCCCCAGAATGATAACAAATAAATTAATTACTGTTCTCAGGTGAAAGTGAATATTTCTGTTTTATACCAAAAACAATACAAACGATCCTTTTAAAACTAAATTTGTATCTGTAATTGTCTCAAGCAGCAGTTATCAAATATAACATCTCTGCCTCCAAATACATTGCAGCTTCTGACTTTTACTGTCAACTGTATCATGCAAAGTGAACCATCAATTACATTATGACTATAGATCAAGCCTAATTTAATTATTGTCTAACTGAACAACTAGTTTCATAGTTAATCAACTTTTATTCTGCTCAGCTCTGAGACATGAATACACCTTTTAAAATAAGAGTCATCTGGAGATCAGATGATATTCCTACCCTGACAAAATTTTCATCTAACAAATTATCCAATGTTATCCATTCCCCCTTTAGACCAATAAAGTTGTCTAGATTAAAAAAATCCTACACAAAATATTTATAGGAAAAGATTATAGCCCAGTGATCACATGACTTCAAGCAAAACCAAACAAGCATAAATCTATCCTACACTAATGTTTTCAAGGCCTTCCAGATCATAATGAGGGGGAAACTGTATGGATCTCAAAGGGACCTCATTCCAAAGGGCAAGCATTGCTACAGAGAAGGTATACTTCCTGGACCTTGAAATGTAACATTGCTTAATCAAGGAGAAGGTGTATTTATTTAGTTAGATCATCCTGGACAGGCAAAAACAGTGGAAGACAGGTGCTCCATCAAATAGTTGCGCTCTATGCTAGATAGGAGTTTATACCAGCACCTTGAAACACACCCAGAAGCAGACTGTCAATCAATGCAACTCACAAAGTAGGAATTATATGGGAATTCAGAAGCATGCCCATTGCTGCTCATGTTGTTGCATTCTGGAACTGTGGAAGCTTCCAAGTGGTCTTCAAGGACAACCTCATGTAAAGCAAATTGCAATAATCGAGTCACAATATGACAAGAGAACCAACAACTATTTAGAGTGTCAACTGAAGCAGGAAAGACCATAACTGATGCTCCAGGAGAAACTGTGTAAACGTCTTCTTGCCCATAGCTGCCACTTGTCCTTCAAGCAAGAGATGCAAGTCCAAGAGAATCCCCAAGTTGCATTCTCTTCTGATTGTAGAAGTAACTCATCCAGAGAAGTAAAGATAATCCCTGCAGCTGTGATCTTAACTGTCACAGCTATTAAATCTAGTAGGATTTACTTAGAGTTGGTTTCTTCCCAATCAGTCCCACAAAGCCTCCAAGCATTGGGACAGAACCTTGACATCCTCCCTTGGCCAGCCTGAGGTCAAAAGATATAACTGGGTATCTTCAGCATACTTATGGCACTGGACCCACGCTCACAGATGACATCACCCAGAGGTTTCATGTAATTAAGCAGGTGGGCAATACATGTTAAGGAAGAGAGGGAAGGAGGGAGGAAAGAAAGAGATTGCTGATGCTCCCCATCAGTTCCCACAAGGAAACTCAATGGGGAATCCAGCAGGAAGTTAGAAATTCCTCCTACTCCTAGTGCTTTTTTTCCTACCAATGGTCATTCTGTTTCTCTGTTAGGTAAAGAAATATCTCTGAAAAAATGACCCAATGGGGCATGGATTGTCTAGTATATACTGTTGTTGTGGCAGAAAATATATGCATAACAGAACACTACTACTACAATCATTGGAGTCAAGATGACAAAACAAGTTAAATATTTAATAGACTGAAAAAACAGATCAACTTCAAATTTATATAAAAGATTTTCCAGCCCATGGGGTGCTTAGATCTGGCCTGTGGGTCCACCCTGGAAACAGCCAGGAACCAGCCTGCGATGCCTCTGCCAGAGAAAGCGGAGTTCAAGAGGACCGTGTGTGGCCCTACTGACCTTCGTTTTCATTGGCACAGGGTTGCAGGAAGCTGTCACAGCTGGAAACAGAGCTTGGGAGCCTATTTTCACTGGCAGAGTACTCGGGCCGCCACAGGCGCCCCCAACACATGGGATGTTGAGCTGGCCACACCCACCCCAGCCTCCCAAGGTCAAACACAAGCCTGATGTGGCCCTCAATGAAATTTCATTTGACACACCTGGATCATATAATGTTACATAATCCCCAAGTCTCAAAACTATCCCTCAGAATATTTACAAATATCGACTTTTACAATATTTTTGGGGGTAAAAAGTGACATTTTCAAAAAGGCAGTTTCTCCCCCTTAATCTCAGTTCTCGTTTGACAGGATTAACAAGTGAAATGGCAGACTTTAGTAAGCACAGTAATTGCTAACCATATGAGGCATTTAACGAAGGCTCACACATCATTAATTTACCATTACTTCAAATGAGACAAGATGTCATGTATTTGTTTCTAAGACATGGATAAATTTAACATTAGTATCACATGTGAAGAATGAAGGTCTTTTAATAATGAAATTAATGTCTTTTGAAAAAATGACATTTCATCAAAATTTTTATAAATTAGTGGTTAAGCTCTAGGAACAATCCAGGAAACTATGCATTTTCTTCTCATGAGGCATGAAGCAGCAAAGTACAAGTGATTTTAACTGTGTGGTTCAAACCCTGATATTTTTCCTACAAAAATATTCAGTATTTTATATATTATTATTGTTATGGTTAATCTTCAATTTGATTCACAGTCTGGAACTGGTAAAATAGTTCAAGTCCGAAGCAAGGACCTAAGAGCTGTTAAGGTAGCATCTGAGTATATAGACAATTCTGATTAGGATGGGTTTTTTTTACAAAGTCATTTTCTAGGCAGCCTACCCTCTCACAAAGTTCTTCGTTCTATTTTCAAAATAAATTTGTGAGATCTGTTAAGCAGATACAGACTGGCCCAAAGTAAACAATAGAGAAGGAATCTGAACTCGTCCAGCATCTTAATCTAATAACTTAATCACAACTGTACCGGGTCTAGCTTTAATTATTAAAAATGATTGGGTACAATTTGCGTATTTGGGAATTTGCATATTTGGGTACAATCCCTTAAATCTTCAAATCCAATATGAAATAAAGGTAAAAGACAGCATGCAGGTACTAGATTTATTTGCAGTTTAACAACCCTAGTTTATTAAATCCATATTGTTACTTCTAAAACAATTACTATATAAAAATACAAATACAAAATAGAAATGGAATATCTATAACAAAGGTAGGGAGCATCTCCAATATTTCCGTCTGAGTTCCCATCTCATTTGCTTTGTATATAGAGGATCACTTGAGAAAGCAATTATTTTTGGAAGAGTTAGAGGTCGGACACGGCTGAATGGATATCATCATCATCTTCTTCATCATCATTATCATCATCAAGATGATGATTTGGGAAATACTCTAGTCTGAAATCTGGAAAATAGTTACCAAGCAGTGTAGATTAAGTTCCCTAACATAGTGGTCATCGGAAGTCCTCTGATTTTATGTTGACTCACTGGAAGACCCATCTACTTTCTTTGCCCCCATTTCCTTCCAGTGACTTTGTTACTAATAGTAGTTACAAGACAGATATACTGAACAACAGTATTAGAGGAAAAGAAATGCAGAATCCTTCTAAAAATGGGGTAGTGTATAGCATGAAGGGTGGGAAAGCATACTTAAATTATACAGCAAGCATGTAACTGTATATGCAAAAATATCACCAGCTTATCATATTGAACCATGGACAGAAAATTACAAATGCGCTTGAAACAGATATGCCACATTGGCAACTGACATTTGAAGCAATATATTGGATAGGTTTAATAATCCTGAATCTCCCTTTGCAATCAATTATGTACCAATATGCTGTAGGTGATGTGATAAGATTAAAGTGTCACCATTGTTCATTGCTGTGACTAAGCTGTTTAACTTATCTTCACTAATAAAATAAAAAATGAAAATGTCAACCCAAAGTGGGCTAGTATTTTTCTCAAAGAGCTTGGATGCACAAGATAAAAGTTGTTACTCTCTATATCTCTAAACATATTTAAATCTTTACACAAAATTACTGAACAGATCCAGACATTTAAAAAAAAAGATATCTAACAAAATGTATTTCTACTGTGGGTTTGCCATTAATATTACCTTGACTACAATTTCTTGATTTCAATGAATTAAACAATATGTGAATATTTTAGACATGCAGCTTAAAGTTTAGCACTGCTGAAAGACCTGTTACCATTAGATGAGGTTTTACCAATATGGTGAAATAGGGTTTCCCCCCTTCAATATGACATTCATCAGATGTTCTCAAACTGCAGACTTTAACTTTTGCTCTCTCTCAAATACTGTACTTCAATTTTTTTTTAGCAGCAAATCCTAAAAGTCAATAGTAAAGGATCAAATAAACAGGCAAATACATGATTAAAATTAAGAGTATCATAAGGATGCCTGCCTGATCAGCATGAAATATAAAATTCAACTTGGTAATAATGGTTTTGAAATAATATAGGGGCATTTTATTGTAGCCAAATACTTTTGGATTAAAACATTAGCAAATCTGAGGGGTAAAATTCCCATCAGTACCTGTTCGTCCACCAGTTCTTCAGTTATCTGAGAACCAAGAATTGTTCAAAATATATAGTTCATTTTTAGCAGAGCAAAAAAAATATGATGTTTCTTGACTGGGTTTTTTCAGTAAATTGAACCAGAACTAAGTAATCGGTGGCTTTCACTACATTCAAATGCTCAAACTGGATCTTTAATTTTTGTTAGATTAAAGGCATGCAGGAAGTGACATTTTACTATGCTTTTCTCCATTATTTCAAGGATTCAGCAGAGGCTGGAAAAGGATGTTGTGAAAGGATTACCAGAAAATGTAGAGATTATGTTTTGGCTTTGGCTGATTTGAATTTGTCTAAAGGTGGAGGATGGTTCCTTGACTCTGGAGAGGACTTTCTAGCTGAAACATAAAAAATGGTCTGCTGAAAGAAGTATCTTTATACAAGATATTTTTGAAGAGTTAAGTTCTAACCTAACATCAATAATTACTTTCATCTACCATTTTCTTTCTTGGAATTTTCTCCCTTAATTTTCATTTAAAAAAATATATAATTGAACTAATTAGCAAATTTTGAATTATAACAATGTTAACAATATAACGTAGTCTTAAAATAAACATAAGGGGAGAAGAAAAGTACAGAAAAATAAAATAACATACAAAACTAATTCAAACAATGATACACATTAACAATCCATCACTGTAATTTAGTGGGGAGTTCTATATTATATAACTCCTTAGCCAGCCTCTATGTCTGAAAATTCCAGTTCTTGACAGATTCCAAATATTAGAGACATAGACAAGAGGATCATATTCATTCACAGTCTTATTAACAATCTCACTGATATCACTCCCATATGTGGCAATAATAGAACATGTCCAAACCATGAGTTAATTTTCAAGCTGTATCTTGATGATAATAACCAATATTATTAAACATTCACAAAGGTACCCAAAGTACATGAAACATGTTTTTGTTTAATCTCATTTTCAGACCATAGGAAATTAATTTCATGTTATTTAAACCAACCTTCCACTCTTTTATCAGACTAGGACATTCAAACTCATTACTCCAGAGGTAAAATAAAAAAAAAAGTATTATTGTCCTTCAATTTCTTTTAACAAAAAATTACTTGCATAGAAGCCACAGTCTATTCCTCTATAACAGACCTGTCATACTGGCGGCCCACGGGCGGGATGCATCACGTGCAGGCCATGCCCACCACGGCTCCGAAAAGGTAAAAACATCGCAATATGTCACATGACACAATCGAGTTTGATACCCGTGCTCTATCCAGTGATAGAATAGCAGAAACAGCAAGAGAATATGGAAAAATAGCAGTAATTAGAAATGCTGGTATTAAATAAACTTCTAAGTAGGGTTGCTAATCCTATGGAATATTATGAAAGGCTCAGTTTACCCAATAAATAGATTTACCAAGAATTTTTAACTAAAGGTATTATGCTATAATGCAAGATTTTCAGAAGTAAAAGGAATGCTGATAACCTGGGAAAAGTTATTGAGGAGAGAGCAGAGCTCTGGCAAAGCAAAAGAAAGTATTGCCTTAGAAAGAAACTCCATTCATGGAATAACTGCTTCGTTGTTCTTTCAAAATTCTATTGTCTTAGTCCTGCCCCATTACCTCATACCTAATGATCTCAGTGACCTCATCAGGCACATGATGTAATTATCTTCAATGAAATGCTTGGCTGCTCTAGCCAATCACATGCATTCTATTGTCTGTAAAATCTACAAAAAGAGACTGTAACTCTTCCCATCTTTAGGCTGATCTTTGCCTCCTCTGGTGTCAATAAAGCAATTTATTCTTCAATGTAATATATCCTGGTGTCCAGTTTAATGAATCCTTTTTAAGAAAGTACTTCCTACTATAATTTCAATAGGTTTAATAATAACTATTAAGTTGAAAGAAAAACTGATTTCTAAAATTTCTTAATCCAGTTACTGGCCAAAGCAAGGATAAATGCCCAATGAAGCCTGAAAGTATGGAAAGCAAAATTTATCTTTTCCAAAATTTGGACCTTAAATGCTTTGCAATCTCAACACTTTCAATCCTACTGTATAATATCAGTTGAATTATTTTTAAATCCTGCATTGACCATCAAAGCCCTGTGCAAGAAATGATTTCGACTGAACACTTTTTGGGAGTTGTATTGTTGGACCCTAAGATGCCATCTTACAAGGATAAAGAAAGTAATATAAGCTTTGGCAGCAGTATAAAATGGTGTTTTAAAATAGATTCCAGGTGGCAGTCATTATGATCTCTACATGATTCATTGCACAATTTTCTAATTGAAGAAATGTGATTATAGGACCATTCACCTTGGAAAGAGAAATAAATGATTTGGGCAAGGTTTAACATTTGAAAAGCTGTATTTGATGTTTGCATTATTTTTAACATGATGAAGTTGCTCACTTTAGAATAATCAAATAAACATTTCTAGAAAAAGGAATTCTAGTTTAGTTTGGGCCATGTAGGAAATATGTCTGAATGCCCTTTAGATAAGAGAATCACCATTCCCCTTTTATTTCTTCAGAAGGTTTATTTGCAAAAGAATCAAATATTTACAGTATATGAGGAGCATTTCAAAAAGATTATGAAGAAAAAAAAACCTTTCTCTGATGAGAATAGTTCAAGAACCTTGCTCCAAACAGGTCTTAATTAGATTAAGTGGGAATCACCTGAAAGTTCATTACTCATGTAATCAAAAAAGGGGAGAAGAATCAAGAACACTTCTTTGATATGACTGGCGTTTCAACTCATGACCAATTCAATATTCCTTGTCCCAGTGAAAGTGATGGCAACATTAAGACTTCCTGTTAAAAATGTTGTTTGTCATACAATAGGTATCCAATTCAAATTACTTACTTAACCTTACTTATATGAACAGAAATCTCAGCTAAGTGACAGGATAAAATAGGGGATCCAGTTTTTTGTCAAGTGTGGTGATATTGTAGAATATATACTAAGAATAAATTTAAAATCTTAATTCAAGTAAAGGGATAATCATTTTACCTTCTGCTATTTTAATTCAATAATGCATAAAAATAGCAATACTGCCATCTACTGTTCAAAAGTATGCAATTATTACATGGGCTGAGAAAAAGAAAATGCTACATCAAGTTATGCTTCTCAAAAAGAGTGTCATGCCTTTATTTATTTGTTACATTTAAGTACCACCCATCTTACTCTCGGAGTGACTATTGCCAATCTGATGCCATCAGTGACAGCAACTAAGAAAAAAAAACATTCTCAAAGATTGGGATCACAGTAAAAACAAAAATAAGTTATAAGAGTTATAAAACCTATATACAAAAAACAAACAAACCACAACCTAAGAAACTTTGGAACAGCCATTAAACAAAATGGAAAACCACTGCTTTTCTCATCTCCACTTCGGGATACTGCCCATTGTTCAAGTAATATAATTTAATTTATATCCTACCTTTATTTTTTTTACATCAAGGCAGCATACCTAATGTTCTCTGCTCCTACTTTCCCCACAGCAATCCTGTGAGGTAGGCTGGGCTGAGAGAGAATAGTTGACTCTGATCGAAAGGGGAATAGGTACATAAAGCAATAGGTACCTAAATGTACAGAAAGAATATAAGGAATCTTCTTTCTAGGAAGTGACTGGTCCAAGGGATAATGAGCCAAATTTACAATGGAAACATTTAAAGTTCATACTGTAAGATTATGGATCAAATATAGTATGCTACATATTGTATTACATACAATATACCAAATATCACAGCTGTATGAAACTGAAATTGTGGAAAATATGGCTTACCGTCTTGATGAAAGTCCTTTCTTTGTCTTCCCAAAATTTGTCACTCAATTCAATTGTGCAGTGAATATTTATTTCTCTCTCATAGGATCCAAAAATAAATAATCTGAAATTCAAACATATAGTTATTAAATTACCATTAACTGCTTTCAGCTGCTACATTTTCTTTAGCAATTTATTTATAGTACGCTATTTCAGGATATCAGAAGTTTAAAAAAAGAACTTGCACCCTCTAGTGGAAACAGGAAGCCAATGAAAGCAAAGACACAATTTTAACATTTTTCATATACAGTAGGTAATATATGCACTGAAATAGGTGTAAACTGTGCATCATTGCAAAGTAAGTAATGATAAAAACTGTGGCTGAAAACTAATTTTAATTAAATATATAATAGTGAAATTATTCTAAATTATTCTTTTCTGACAGGATAAACAGGTATCTGTCACCATAACTTTTAAGTACTTTCTGAAAACATGTGCATTATGAAATGTACCTGCCACCTAATTGGAGTAGCCTTTTAACCTATATTTTTAATATATGTTCAGTATAGTTTGTGTGTGAAGATTCTGCATTTTATAGGAATATTTGTAGTTCTAGTCAACTGTTATTTAATAGCTTAACTGCCAAATAAAATAAGAAAAACAGGGTAGATTACAGATCAAAGAAGTCTCACTGGTCTTCTCTATTACTTTTTCTGAATTATATATAAGAAATAAATTTTAAAACATCTATTTTGGCTAGTTTTTCCTGTATTAACCAACAGATTTGATTACTTACATGCTATCAAGTCAGTATTGACTCAGTGACTACAAAGATAGATTTTCTCCATGATGATTTGTCTCTAATCTCTGGTTCTACATTTCTTCCAATGGAACACCTATGACTTGAAAGGTTATTCTCTTCTTCTCTTTCCTTCCACTTTTCCAGTGGTAGGACACTTCTCCAGAAACTTAGGTCTTCATATTAGATCTTTATATTCAAAGTAGAATAATTTGAACCTGGTTACTGATGCCTCAGGTAAGAACTCTGAGTTGATTTGTTTGATGATCCCTTGGTTTATCTTGGCTATCCAAAATATTCTCAGGATTTTGAACAGCAAAGTTCAAAAATGGCAAAACTTTATCCCTGCTTCTTCAAAGTCCCACTTTCATTTACTGCCTGCATAATTTTGATTTTTGTAGGTGTGGGCACATCATTGCATCTGAGTATCTCTTCCAAGTTCTTGCTACTTTACCAAGTGTTAATCTGTATAAAATTAATTGCCAGGTACTTTTTAATTTAGTTGATCCTAAAAGGCAGAAGTTATCCACTATTTCAATATCTTCACTGACAGCTCTAAAGTTGGTTGTTGCACCTACTTTCATTAGTTTGGTCTTCTTTATATTTACTCTAATCCCCATTTTTTTCATTGTGCTCCTTGACTTTCATTACTAGAGCTTGCAAATCATTCGCACTCTTAGCTATCACTACCCAAAGTACATGCAGTTGTTCTTTAGTTTCCTGAGCTTTTTATCTTGCATCTGATAAGTTAGCTCAAGATATATCTTTTTGACACAGAGAGAAAAGTCTCCGTCTTGCCTATCAACCTCATATCCTACATAAACAAGACTGTTTACTACCATTATCAACTGTTAACTTCCCACTAATGATGACTCAGCAGTCATTACACCAAGTTATACCAGAGGGAAAAACAGGAAGCAGAACTATACGATTACTTCAGCTACTATACGATTACTTCAGCTACTAGAAACCAGAAATGTGAAATTTTCTTCTCAGCCATTTCCCATGCCAATTTGTTTTGTTAAGAGCAACAGCTTCTGGTTACTTTATAGTTATTACTGAATTATTTTTGCATTCCAGCTGGTTATTCTAATATCAGTAATAAACTGTATACTATTTCCCAAACATTCTTGTTTTCTTTTCCTTCCTCTCCTTTATGATTTTTAGCTTTGACTTATTGCTTTGCAGGCCACTCTGAGAATCTATCCGGCTTAAAGGAGATATTACAAATGTCTTATTTTAGTTTTGTTATATTTATTTATTGCCAGATTAATATTCTATCATTTTTCCAAGAGATTCATACATATCGGTATCAGTTCTTAGCTAAAACACAGGACATAGCATTATATCCACCATGGAGTGTCTTAGTTCCAGAGTTGATCCACTATAGAATCCCTGAATGACAACTATTCAGCTGTTTCTAATCTTCAAACTCACTACATCAAGTGGCAGCCTGTTTCACAGGTTGACAGTTTGTACTACCAGGAAATGAGTCATGATGACTATAGTGAACTTCCTTGTACTTTTAACTTTCTGGTTTTGCTTTGCACTCTGGGCCACAGATAATACATCCATACCCTTTTCTATGACAACCATTCAAATATCTGATACTGTTATCATAGCTCCACTCACTTGAATTTTATATGCAGATCCTTTAAAAATTTCTCATAGAGATAGGTTTCCAAAGCTTTCACTATCTTGGTGGCTCTTCTTGAACTTGCTCTGCTTTCTCACTATGCTTTTTGAACTGTGGTGCCCAGAACTGGACAAAACTGGACAGAAGCAATTCTGATCTCTTAAAGGAGCTCTGTGCTTTGAGGTTAATATAGCCAAAGGAGCATCTGTCTTTTTTGAGCTGCAACACACTGCTAGCTTGTGTTTAACAAGTGGCTGACGAGGACACCCAGTTTCTTTTCCCACACACTTCGCTACTGCCAAACCAGGTATCACCAGTCAATATTTGTGCTATCTATTTTTCCAAGTCCAGATGCTGAACTTTACATTATTCTTTGTGAAATTTTATTCTGTTCATTTCTGCCTACTGCTCAAATCCATCTAAATCTTCAGTGTTCTTTCTTATCTAGAGTATAGCTATCACAGGAGCTCTGTCCTGTTTGCTAATGAAAACTTTGTCAGTAAAATAAAGTGGGATACAAATCCTTAATTTGAAGAATTGTGACTAACCGTAACTCTTTCTTAATCCTGCTTACCCAGTCACCTGACTTTAAGGCACAAACAAAATCAACATTAAAAGCAGTGCCAAGAACATACCTTGAGCATTCCATTAAAGAAACTTTCAGTCTTCCTTCTGTTAGTGAGAAACCTTGTATATTGAGGTTCCGGTCTCTATATTCTTCAGGTGGCACAACTTGAAATGGAAAAAATGGTTTGAACCTAATCAAAAAATAAGCACATATTATTTATTCAGAACTGTGATTTTAGCAATTCATTCTGTTGCCAGAAGATTCTGACAGAAACTATCTATAGCCCTAGAAATGAAATAATCATTATCATCATGGCCAGGTATGGAGCATGTATTGCAATCGTTGCATCCGAAAGTGCTTGAAATTATTTCACATTTCCCAGTAATACTATTTGTGATCACATTTAAGGTTTTATTTCCCAAAAGACTTGAAAAAATATCCATGTGTTTACTTTTATGATAGAAAGTTATAAACATTTATTTTCAAGAACATGTAGTCTATAACACTTATGGTAAATCCTTGCTAGAAAAATATGGAAATCTTAAATGGCAACCTCTACAGGAGCAGGCAGGATGTATCCAACTGACAGAAGCAGTGTTACTGTGTTGCAATCCAAGTTTTACCCTTTTTAAAAAAATACATGCCCCAAAGGATAATGATTGTTGCATGATGGCACAAAAGATTTTCTTCATTCTGATGAAAGGAGCAAGATCTTGCCAACACTACTGAATTGAAGTATACTGTAATTTATAAAAGAATTGTATAAATAAGTATTGAATTTTGTTTCATGCAGTGGTTTCTGAAGGTCAAATTATTCCAGGTTGCTCACTAACTTAAGAAAGCTAGAGGGTGCCTGATTTCTACAATCAATATCAATTTTCATGTTAAGGTAAAGTCTCCTTTAAATTGAATGTTACTCCTGATGACTTAATGGACACGGAAATGGTTCCCTATTGCATTCTGCCAAGATGTTCCTGGTGCTATTGTAGGAGAAAATAAGGTGTTGTTTAGGAGAAGCTAACATCGCACTCTCTAAATTATCTTCCCAGGGACTTGAGAAGTAATAAACTCTGTCGGCATAAGACATTAGGACATAAGCATAGGTTCAAGGAAGGAAGGCCAGTATAGATAAAGTCATAAAAGTAACTATCTAGAAAGAAATCATGAGAATACTGTCTTTTTTTAAAATTACCATAACATTGTTTTTATCATTCTACTTCATAGACCCCATCTCCATTTGACCTCTCTAAACCCAGTATATCTTGGTCTATCTAAACAATTACTTTGCTGTATACAATTGTAAGTATATTCTAATGTAAACTCCATGCAGAGGGTTTCATCCTCACTCTTTTTAGGTTTGCTTCTGTAGCCTCTGGTGCCATAACAATAATTTGAGTTTCATATGATGCGGGTATATAGCTGATCATAATTATGGAGAAATTTTTCCTCCACAATGCCAGCCAAGTATTACCCAAGTCCAATCTTGCTTTTTGTGATAATCAATGTTAGATGCTGCCACTAGCTGGGTGTTTTTATATGTGGTTCTTTTTAAAGAGGGTGTGTCTTCAAATGAATCTTGACTTGTTGCGACTGCCTAGACAAGTCCCAGCAGTTTTCTTGGCACACTTTCAGTAGTGACTTTTACATTAGCAGTACAAGTAATCCTTGATTTACAACCACAATTGGGACGACAAACTCAGTCATTGAGCAAGGTGGTCATTAAATAAGACATCACGTGACTACTTTGCTCAACAACAGTAATCCCAGCACTTTAAGGTCGATCTGTTATTATGCAATGTTCTGAAAAATTAAAATGTTCTCCTATGGGTTAAATTATTTCCATTTTTGTTTTTGTATTCCATTATTCTTTTGCATAAGGATTGCCTAGTTTGTCCTAGGTAGAGATTAGTAGTTACAAAGTACATTTTACCTTTTAGAGAAATTATGAAGATAATTTTCCAAATTGTAAAGATGACAAACTAACTATGCTAATTTACCTTGCAAATGTTCTTCTTAATAAGGGAATATTATACTTTACATATCTAGAAAACAGAATCTGTCCAGTGGTGAACAGAGTTCTTAGGTTCCTTAACAATAAGTTGCATGCCACTATACTAACTTAAGTCAGAGTCATTCCATGTCAAGTGGTCTGATTTCAGAAAAGTGCCTCGCTCGACCACCACGGATTTCAATGTGTGAACATGCACACATGTCCCCAATGAACATTGGTAAAGTGTTACATGTGCCGATGCAATACTTGCGGAGATAT
>JANHFL010004150.1:69360-80499 GCA_032468155.1 Oxyrhabdium leporinum
CAGGGAGGCCCACTAGGCTCAAAATGGGGCATGGGTGAAGTGTGGTATGGCCCCTCCATGCCCCGTTTTTGCTCCCAGGGGGCTGCAGGGCGGCCCACTAGGCCCAAAACGGGGCACGGGGAGGGTGCAGCACGACCAAGCCATGCCCACGAAGCCACGCCCTCAGAACCAGTAGTAAAAATTTTTGAATCCCACCACTGAACCAATTATCCAAATGGTGTAAAGCTCCACAAATTTGGATGTCTTCAAATAGAGGTTGAACAGCATTGAGGAAGATGTTGAATTCAAGGAACCTGTGATATCCAATATAGGTAATCCTTGACTTGATTTATGACTGTAATGGAGCCTGCTCATTGTGGTTGTAAGTCATCACAGTCATAAAACTGTTTCGGTTATGTAGCTGTGTCAATGTTATTATTGTTTTTGCAGCACTTATGGTCAGGTGCAAGAAACCAGAAGCCAGAGTAGAGTTCAAAAACATTCATTGTGAGTTTATCCCATGCAACCTATACACAAGAAACTGATCTACTAACAGTCAATGCAAATTGATGCCAGAGAAGAGTCAATGGAGGGGACTATACTTAAGGTCTGTTTGGGGAAGTAGGGACTCCAGACTGATGATGCATTTCATCCTACCCTTGAACTCAGCCTGGTCATCTCCTACAGTCATTAAACAAATGTGGTGGTCATAAAATAGCTGCTGAAATCATTAAGTGAACGCTGCAGTTCTTAAGTGAACCAGTGGTTCACAAATGGTGTGGTTTTGCCAGAAAAATGGAAGTAAACACCAGCTTTTGGCAAAATGATTCAAGATGTTGAGTTTTAAAGCCCTAAATGGCTTAGAGGCAGATGTTGCCTCACCTCTCCCACTTTGAATTTCTCCAGCTGTTAACAGCTGCAAGGAAAAGCTATTTGGAGGATGTTTCTGCTGTCAGAGATCCATACTGTTGGCCCAGGACAGAGCATTCCCATCTGTTGCTTCTAATCTTTAATGCTTATATTAGTGTTCATTGTAATTGTTTTAATATTTTATATACCCGTCTTTTTATAATAGTTAGGCTCCTTGAGTATTCACAACAGTTGAAAGATGAGAATGTAAATAAGATGGGTATTATTTCTGAAAATCAATTCCCAAATGATGTTTTTCTCCTCAACAATAGTTTCTCCTTATGGGGAAACATGAATTTTATATTAAAAAAGATTCATAGTTGTGTTTTTCCATGGGCAAAATAATGTCTGGTTTGTCTTAAATAAAGATTCTGGTTTTTGTTTGTTCTCTCCCAGGTGAGAAAATATGTATTTTCCAATCATGACAGGAGACCTCTGGGAAATTGTGTTTTCAGCATGTGGAATAATCTTTCCTTTTGTCCATGGATGCTAGGTGTTACTGATGCCCACAATGAATATGTGTTCAGCTCAGAACTTCTTCCTGGGACTGACAGGCACCATAACTAAACCACTTGATATGGCCTAACTTTTTAAATTTCTTGCTTCACTCTTATTCTTATTTTTTAAATAACATCTTGCCCAACAAAAATGCCTGGAAATGCTTGAAAGCTTCCTTATTTTTGAAGCCATACTGATTGACCCTTCTAAAAGTATTACCAACTATGGATGCATAAAATCACATCACTCAAAAAAGTAGGAAGAGGCCCATATCAGACCCAAGTCAATCATTCTCGTTCATACGATCAAAAATATAGGATGTATACATGCTTATTTTATTTACGTATTTATTATTTGTTTGTTTGTTTGTTTTGCATTGGCATTATTTCAGGTCTGTACAGCAGTAGCCCCCAACCTTTTAGGCATCAGGGACTGGTTCCATGGAGAGAAGTTTTTCCGCGGACCGGAGGGGATGTGGTTTCGTGTGCTGCCTGCATCCTGCGGATGGGGCTTCTTTGCTTGTTTGTGCAGCCGAGTTTCTGGCATGCCATGGACCAGTGCTGGTTTAAAGACTGGAGGTTGGGGATCCCTGCTGTAGAGTATGCAGTGGGCCTAACACAAGGACTGACATTAAAATACATACTCAAACCTTTCCCCCCACAAAAACAATACAGAAAGTTTGACATGCGTTCTGCCTAGAGATTATATTCTGGTAGGGAAAAATATGCAAGAGGAACTGAGCAGCCTTTGTATTTGCTGCTGCCAAAGATTTAAGCAGGTATAGCAGCTCACAGCAACAAAAGGTCAAGATGTTCACCTCTTGAAATTCCTCCTGCATTCTTGGGATTCTAAAATGGTAAGAGCTGAAAGAATTCTCTTCCAGAGTAAACAATGTCTCAGCAAAGTACCTGGGTGATTGATTTTCCTTGTGCAACTTAACTTTCAATTGCAAAGTGGAAGGAATGAAGAGAAGCACACGATTCCTCTCAACAATGCTGAGTTTTTGAATCAGGTCAAGATTTAAGCTTTTTGTTTTGTCTGGGTATCAACAGAATCAGGGAGTTAGCATAGTAGCTTAGCTAAGCTCAAAGTATAAACAAGTGCTCAAGTTCATAGTTCCTGCCAGCAAGCCAGATATGCTCTTTTGCCGAATATTCCATTTCATTCAATCTATTTTTCTTTCAGAATCAGCATTCCACGCCTGCTTAGCATGTGCATTCCACATCTAATTATTTTGTAATTATCTGCTACCATTGCTTTATTTCTGCAACTTGAGTTATTTCAAGCTTCACATTCTATTGATTTATTTTATTTACTCATCATATTTCTGTACTGCCCAATTCACCTAAGTGACTCCTTCTTATGATGCCATTTTGGATAGTTAACAGTCT
Source organism: Oxyrhabdium leporinum (assembly GCA_032468155.1). Lineage (NCBI taxonomy): Eukaryota > Metazoa > Chordata > Lepidosauria > Squamata > Cyclocoridae > Oxyrhabdium > Oxyrhabdium leporinum. Next base: position 72,138 of record JANHFL010004150.1, read on the forward strand.
TATATATATTATTTTTTTTCAGATATAAATCTTACTAAGTTCATTATGCATTATGCATTGATCAAAGAATCAAGGCTAATAGATAGAAAGATCAACATGCTAATTTTGCTATTAGTATGTAAGACTAAGGCTACCCACTCTGGGCTGTAAAAATCCAGATAGCTACTAGATGACAGCATCTACAGCTTCTACTGTATGGAATCCCTAACATTTTTCTGCCATCTAGTGGTTATCTGGATTTTTGCAGCCCAGAGAAGGTAGCCCCAGTAAGATTTTTGCAGCCCAGTAAGGCAGCCCAGAGAAGGTAGCCCCAGCATCTCTACTACGGTAGCATAGTTTCGACAATAAGGGGATGGGTTCATATGACCATAGCCTTAGCATTACCAATCATCCAGTTCTTGTTTCCATGAATCTATCCTGTGTACTCAAGAGTTTTTGAGAGCAGAAGTAACTGGGAAATTCTGCTCGTGATAATCCTTGATTTGTTTTAGCCATAACTTGTTGAACAAAATCCCGTGAGCCACACTATGGCTTTGTGCAATGTCTCAATTTTCTACTGAACACCCAATGCCCATAATATTTCGAGGCCTTATGATTATATTAATTCAGATTATTGATCTATTATGCATGTGCGTAAGAAATGGTGTTTCCCCACAAACAGTTGCATTACACAGTTGCCTGGCATTTGTAAAATGCTAATAGTGTTCCGTCTGATAGAGAGGAAACCATCTATCCTATCTACCTGCCTGTCTGTTCGTTCATCCACCCGTCCACATTCACCTTCTTATACCAAGGGAAATATTTAAATTTCTCTAGGTATTGACTATTTTAAGCTAATGTTCATGTTCAGCTGAAATCTTTGGCCTCTGATGGGACAAAGATCCATCCTTTTCAGGTGTGCACATCCAGCCACATCTTCTGTTCTGGCATTTGTAAATAGACCTTGACGTGGGCAATGTAAGCTGCCAATTGCTCTTCTCTCCTCTGCTCAAAAAGCAATAATGGGTCACAACAGCCTTTCCTTGTTACTGAAAGGAGACTCTGCTTTTAAGATTCAGTGCATTAGTTCACAATTTTCAAGCAGAACTCCTTGCAGTAAGAAGAGAATTACCAGAATATTAGCTCCAAGAATTCCAGCAACTAGAAAGAAACCGATTCCTCTCACTTAACCTGAGTTTTTCTTTCCTTTTGATTTGATCTCTCACTTGCTTCTTTCGGACTCCCTGAACAGCCTCTTACAGCCATATTATTTCTCCTACAGAATGTCTCTGGGCCTTTTCCCACTGCTAAGTTAAAGTGCTATCTACCCATTCCTGAGTTGTCAGAAAACTATCCCAGCATGAAATTTGCTACTTCCATTGTCGATCGCTGCTCTGCCTCCATTACCTCAGTTCCAAATCACTGCAAGGTCACGCTGCTCTGGAAATGAAAGTTCAGCATGGAGAGGCAGAACAATTGGCTGGGTCCTCTGATAGTGCTACTGTACAGTACCGTAACTGGAATGTAAAAATCCAGAGACGAACTAGATACAGCAGAGTGATAAAGAAAAATTGGGTGGTTTACTGCCATCTAGAGGTCATTCAGAGTTTTACAACCTATACAGGTACTCCTCAACTTACAACAGTTTGTTTAGTGACCATTCAAAGTTACGACACCGAAAAAAGTGACTTATGACCGTTTTTCACAGTTACGACCTTTCCAGCATTCCCTTGATCATGTGATCAAAATTCAGACGCTTGGCAACTGGTTCATATTTATGACCATTCCTGTGTCCCAAGGTCGTGTAATCACTTTTTGCAACCTTCTGATAAGTAAAGTCAACAGGGAAGCCAGATTCACTTAACAACTGGGTTACTAAATTTATCAACTACAATGATTCACTTAACTGTGGCAAGAAAGGTCATAAAATGGGGCCAAACTCACTTAACAAATAGCTCACTTAACAATAAAAATTTTGGGCTCAATTGTGGTCGTACGTTGAGGGCTACCTGTGTATGACAGACTTTCTCTTTTGCTTTGGCTGCTCTCCATCTTCCTAACAAGGGGAAAATATCACCAGTCATGGCACTGCAATGCCAAAGAAAGAACCAGAGACTTGGTCAAGAGCATGGCAAGGTTGAAAACATAGCAGGAATTAGGAGCAAATAAACATCAAGCCAGATGCTAAATTTGCTTCTGTCTATGGAAAGCAGTCCTGTGAGATGTGTATCTTTTCTTTGTGCAACATGAACAACTCACCCAGTGGTTGTCAGTAAAGAGGCACTTGGCTTGTTTAAAGAGTTGGCGGCCTGCTATTTATTTTTATGCTTATTCTGATGGAGCTCAGCATCTCCTACATTTCCTGGTAGATACGTTGGGTAGAGAAGCTTCAGTGCTGAGAAAGGAAGGGACTGAAAATGCTTTAATGGTGAGAAAAAGGGCCTGCTACCGATGAGTCTGTGGGTGCAGGACCTGGTGGGACCTGATCTGCCCTTATTTTAGATCTTGTCTCTTAAGCCAAGAAACTGCAGCAACGATGAGGAATTTCCTGTCCACTCTCTTATTTATCTTGTCCTTTCAAAACTAGAGCATCCCAGCTAGCCATTATGATCTACCACACTCCACACTCCATATGCAACAATAAATACAGCTGACTAAGGCCATCAATTCCCCTTGCTTTCAAAACACAGAAGTTGGTAAGAAACAATCTATAGTCCCTGATGCCCCCTCGATGCAGGTGGAAAATTTTATGGGCAGCTTGGTCAGCAGCCAGAGGTTTATTTAGAAACATAGATGTCAAAAAACAAAAGTGCCACTTCACTTACATACTTTGGCACAGTTGCTCATTGCCTTGTGGAGATGCAGGAATCATCTTACTCCTCTCCCCCCCCCCACTCCTGCCGCCCCTTGCTTTTCATGGTGTGGAGATCATGGGAGTGACATCCAGCCCTGATGTGCAGGTGGGAATATATTCGGTGACACACCACACCACATTCAGTTACAGTAAGTTGGACAGACCACAGACAGCAGGCAACAAGTCTTTGATATTCCTTTGTACACTAACATTTAGGCAAGCTGGCATTCAAATATTCCAGCACCTATTGCTCCTGTTGTCAGCCTTGGAAACCATCATTGCGAGGGCTCTGCAGCTGCCACATAATAGCCCATGGGAACCAGGGAGAGGGTTCTTTCTCATACACTTAGAGGGGTTAGTAGACCAAACATTTTTTTTCCAAATGTGTCAAGGCCATCCTGACCAGCACCTGGAAGAGGAGTGACAAGAAGAGAGAGGAAGTTGAATTCGAAAGAGGATTGGGGAATGTGACCTTTGATGATGGTTCGGAGGTGAATCTTTGATTTCTTTTGGGTGGGGAAAAACCTGGGCATTCAGATTCAGGTTTTTCCCAGATGTGCCAACATGGGTTCTTTTATAAATTCTTACTTGGATCTAATTGTGTCTGACAGGATGATGCATTTGGTTTAAGATGGTCTCTACATATATGCCTTTGGTTTAAGATGGTCTCTACATATATGCCTACATGAGTTCCAAATCACATTTTGCTCATTAAATCCTGAGGTATCCTTGCCTGCTGTAACTGAAATAACACTCGATGGGCTGTCTACTAAAACAAAGCAAGGTTATGACATACACTTGAAAGAAAACCTGGAAGCCTATCTTAGTGGAGTCTGTCCGGAAAGAACAAAGAGTGTTTATTCACAGAGAATATGCACATGTAACACTTTTAACCATTCTAGGTGGTTAGAGTACTGGTAACAGTAACAAAGAGGTAGACATTCTTCATACCTCAGCTAGAAGTTAGAAATAGGGAAGGCCTGGAGCAAATAGAATGTGTATTAGATAACTCCTGGAGCATTCATTAGCCAAAGTTTAGGAATAGGAATGGCTAGAGGCCAATAGAACAAATGGTTAGATCACTACTAAAATGTTTATTAGATATTTCTTCTATATCGTGCCTTGTCCTGTCTTCTGCTTTAATGAAATTGTATAAAGCTCTTTTAATCCTTTGTTCTGGATCCTGGCATTTTGCTGGCTGGGACCCTTTTGCTGAAGCACTTCAATAAAAAGAAACAAAACCTGCACCTCATGTCTGGTGTTCTACATTGGTTTCGGCACCAGGCTCAGACTTGAATTGAGACAACACACTGTAAAAAAGAAATAGAGATAGAAACAAACTTCTTCCTCATCTAATCCAATGTGATCTACAGTCAGCATATCTCATGTTATCTATCAAGTTATATACCTGATCAGACTTTTTTTAAAGTTTGTTTCAGTTAAATTGTGACTAACTGTATAGATCTAATAGCGTTCTTCAGAAATAAACACAGAAGATGAGTACAACTCAGTTCTCCATACCTATTCCATGGAACAGGCAACAGAGAAGACATACTTCCTGGCTACCTTTGAATGAGTTTCTTCAGGATAGACATCTAGAACATTCGCAACATTAGTCATTTTTGGTGGAATGAGTAGCATCAGAGAGAGGATGGTTCTGCAAATAGCCTGACTCTGTGGCATGTAGGATTGTATAAGTAACAAAATCTTGTAGTATACTAATTTTTAGTTTACAAGAGAGTTTTTTTTCAACTTTTCAGGAAACAAAATGAAATTTAGCAGAGCCCCTCCCTTGCCTCCCCACAGTCTTGCATTTAGTCTCTAACGTGGAAGAAAGATGTCTAAAAAAAGGGAACTGTTTCAGAAGATCAATAGTAATGTAATGTAGCTGATTAAAAATGCCTAGTACATTCTAGGTTACAGTAACTGTTCAGATTACATCTTTCTGCTGTGTTAATCAGGCAAAATTTGGATATGTTGTTTACTGTAGGTCTGGGAATTTAGTTTTAAAAATTAAGAATTAATACATAAGCAAACAGAAACATATCTAGGAAAAACCAAACTGATGAAGGAATAGAAGGCAAGTCTTATAAAGATATAATTGGAAAGTAAGCCTTTCTATATATCATCTCTGTTCAATTTCACTTCTTCACCTGAAAAGTTGAAAAAAAGTCTTCTAAAGTTGGTAAAATTGATGTATTACAAGATTTAGGCAAAAAAGTGTTGATGCTTGTTAATTATATGGGAACATATATTTCTTTAAAATGGTTATAAAGAAACATTCTTCTGATTTAATGTGTGATATGAGTCATGGTGGCGCAATTATTAGAGTGGTTAGAGTGCAGTACTTCAGGCTACTTCTGCTGACTGCCGGCTGCCTGCAATTTGGCAGTTTGAATCTCCCCAGGCTCCAAGGTTGACTCAGCCTTCCATCCTTTTGAGGTGGGTAAAATGAGGACCCATATTGTTGGGGGCAATAGGCTGACTCCATAACTGCTTAGAGAGGACTGTAAAGCACTATGAAGCGGTATATAAGTCTAAGTGCTACTGCTATATGTCTTTAATTATTGGAATATATAGTAAATGTCATTAGTAGAACACATTCCTGTATTTTAATCTGTCACGTATAGTTGGTATTTATGTCTATCTTTCTTTTCTCTTTTTAGAAAAAAAATATGTGTAAGTGTAAACCCCGAATGGATAATTTACTGAGAATATATCCCTCAAGCTACATTTAAAAGGTTAGGGAGCTTTTCTACTGGAGGTGTTTTGTAGATTGCAAGTTATTTATTGATTTCTTCCTCAAGAATACGGAATCCCTGGGGTACCATTTTTAATGTTAATTTTTCCTGTTTCAGATGGAACAGTCTCAATAATGAGGATCAGAAACTGCATAATGATAATAAATTTTAAAAGTGATAGGAGAAGATATCCTACTTTGAATATGAAGCAATAGCAGCAGAAAAGGTTTATGTAGTGTGTCTTTGCAAAACTTCTAATATTTTTTTCAACAGTCAAGGCAATTAGTATCTTTTCTTTTTGCTGATCTGTATTTGAATTTCTATGAAAGATCTATATAACTTGTGTATTGTGATACAGTAAAATGCTAAGTGTCTCTAAATGGTTGTTAGCTTTCTTAATATATGGAAAATATTTAAGTACTATTTTTTCTTCTCCAGTAACATAAATATATTTTGCTCTGTTTAAATTATACTAATCAGAATTATAAATTATATCAAAGCTTATTTTCCCTTGGGGATTTCCTTCGTCTTTCATTCTCATCTCACATGCAAGCTTTTTATGGAAGATTCTTTCAAAAGAAGCATTTTTCTTCTGCTGCTTATATAAACCACTGGATGATATACATTTGGAACAGATTCCAAAGAGATAAAAATGGGCCATACAATTTTAGAAAAATAATGTATTTAAGAATAACATATTTAGTTAATTGAATGGATTTATTATTACAATTTATCACATGGAAAAATACATCAGTTTCTTCTTGTAGTCATACATGGTTAATTATGGAAATGCTATTCTATTTTCAGTCTGCTAGCAACTGACAACTGCATAAAGATCATGTTAATACTTATCAAACTCTTTTATTTTTGTTCTCACAGTGAAACTGAGATCCAAACCAGATAATTACTGATCAATTCTTCAGAATACAGATGACATGTAAAAATTTCAAAAAGCATCTTATAGCAATGCTAGTCTTTAAGCAAACTGCAGATGCTTTTTTCATTGTCTCCAATTAATAATATTCAATTGAGCATTTTGAAGAGGCACACAAGGTTTTTAAAATCTATAATATAATGAAATAGTGTAATAAATGAACTATCTCTTAATAGAAAGAGCTACAAGTGTTAAATTTGAGTCACCACTTATCCCTCTTTATTTCAGATTTTAGATAAAATTGAGGATGTCCAAGAATCTATATTTCCCAGGAACCTAAACTGCTGAAAGCTCTAGTTCCAATTCAGACAATGCATCTAACCATTATTGTAGCTCATCTGAAAACAGAAGATGATATAAAAAGGTAATGGAACTTAAGAGATGTTTTTGCCAGTGTTACTATTTCAGAATGTTGGAAATGATTTTTTACTTTTTAATCTTAATGAAGATTTATATTCATTAAAAAACCCAACAGCTCTTTTTAAATTAACCTGGATGAAGATCAACTTAAAGATGGCTGCCATCGATACATACTGAGAACAGCTACTTTTTAAATCATAAAAAGAATTGCATCACATTTTAGCAAGTTTTAGATAAAAGATAAATTGGTCCTATAGTCACACGGCCTATAGTAACCTCAGCTGCAGTGGTAGGTAAAGCTTAAATTAACAGTTTATGTGAAAAAGATTGACATAGCTGGTTAAAAAGTAGAGTATTTTCAGGTTGGCATCTAGAGTGATAGGTAGTTTGGAAAATAATGGCTAAGAACGAACCTTGTCTACTTATGAATAGATGACACCTCCGTCTAAAACTATTCTGAAAGAGCTCATCTCTTGAAAAGTTTATAGAGATTTCATACATTATGCACAATTTCCAATTATAACAAGAAAAGAGCAAAGTCTAAATATAAATGCTTCCACACTGGGATGCCAGACAAGAATGATACAAGCATCTAGCATTACTTAGCTTGGTGACTTCTAGGTATAGTTATCCACTGACAAAACAGCATGGTCTGTACAGAGATAAAACAGAACAGAGATATTCTTTTAAGCAGAAGGGTGCAATTTTCTTCTTTTATAGCAGGTGTTTCCAACCTGTGGCCCATAGGCTACATGTGACCATGGATTGCAAGTAATGCAAGATAATAAAAGATACTTTAAAAAATAAAGGAAGATTGTTAATTATATACATTAACTAAATTATATATTTTATGTATATGTGGCCCAAGAAAATTCCTCTTCACTCAGTGTGGCCTCAGGCAAGCCAAAAGATTGAACAGCACTGTTTTATATCCATGTGTTACAGATTTAGATTCACGTCCTGTCTTTTATTTGAGGTAATGAGGAAAAGCAATGCAAACCTTCCATGAAATTTCATCCTAGGGTCTTTATGCCCTTGTTTTACATAGCATAGACTGACTTGCTTAAGCTCCCTTGTGAATCTTGACCCAAAGGTGCTTTTTCAAAAAGCATCTGGGTTTTGTTTTTCCCTGAAGATGTTTTGCTTCCCATTCAAGAAGCTTCTTCAGTTTTGAAATAAAGAAGCTTCTTGGATGAGAAGCAAAATGTCTTCAAAGAAAAGACATCCGGCCGCGCTGGAAGGAACGGGAAGGCAGCTGGCGGAGACCCGGAGCCAGACTCGGGGCGCCGGAGACCGTGCGGGCGGCCTCCCGAGACTTGGTGGAGGCGGCGGAGTGGAGAGAACCGGCGGAGCCTTGCCGTTGGAGGCGGCGCCGACGACGGCGACATCCTGCCGCTGGAGCTGTCCCCCGAGAACGCCCTGCCGCGGGAGCTGCCCCCTGGGACTTGGTGGGGACGGTGGGGGGGAGGCCGGGAGGGCCAGCAGAGCCCTGTC
>JANHFL010004150.1:80599-109219 GCA_032468155.1 Oxyrhabdium leporinum
AACCATGAACTGTTAATATCTCTGCATTCCTTAATATAAGGCTCCCATTTTGTTTTTAATAGCAAATATTTCAAGGCATAAACCATGCTTTATCTTTTTTGCCAACTCACCCAATCGAAAGCTCTTTCTGCCACCCTTCCAATCAGGAAATGAAGAGAATCAGCCAAGAGAGACCCACAAACAGGGTTATTTCACACCATTAGCACCTTGCGTTGAAGCCTAAGAATACAGACAAGTAGATAATAAGAAATGGCCGGGCCCAGCTGAGCTACCTATATCTTCTATAATGAGGCAATTTTTATAGAGGGATTGTCTTGTGTCTTCTGGCATCTCGAAGTATTAATGCTTCTCAATGCTTCCTTGCTTTGCTAGTGACTCTTAAAAGCCCTGTTAGGGTGAGGTCCCAGTATACTCAACATTAGTTTTTCTGGACAGGAAAGATTGGACTTGCGATCCTCTGAATTCTGAAAGGAAGTCAATGAGAGAGACTGCTTCATTCAAAGGGCATCAAAGTAATCCTACAGCCAAATTCTGCAAATTAGATGATAAAATATGTGACAAATAGGTTACTTTTAATGTGACTGACAATGCCAAAGTGAGAGCTATTGCTGATCTGTGGGAGAATGCTGGATGAGGAATTATGGGAGTTAAAATCCACCCATTTTAAATTGCTGAGGTTGGAAAACATTATACTTTGCCAGTTAAAGGTATTTGCGAGGATGTCAAATGGCAGCTTCAATCAGGCAACCAAAACCTACATTGCCTTTTGTTTTTTTCCTCTTCTATATACACCCTAATTCCAATACTTTACTGCTCCTGATCTGGTCTGTAAACAAGGCCAATGCAGGTGGCCGCTGAGTAATGAGGGAGAAAATGTAGCAATAGTATAATCCCGTGTACGATTTATGTAGTCATAGCAGGTGCTGTTCTTTGCCAAATTTGGCTACTTCTGAAAAGCTAAACAAAGCCGATGCTTGTTAGTTCTTAGCAGGAGAGCAACTAGGAAGTTCCAGGGTTGAAGGCTAGACTGGGAATTCAAAAGAAGATCCAAGGATTATCATTTATAACTCTTCTGTATCACATTCAACCGTAAATTACAAACTTAGTGTTATAGCTTAAAAATATTCTTGGGTAAGATGACATTCTCTGAATTGATTTGGCATGATATCAGTGTGAACTAATGCTCTCTATGCATAGTCAGCAAATCCAAGAATAGTTCTGTGGCTTTTATCTAGCACCTTCAAAATACTGGTCTCAAATCACTATGGAGAAAGATGGAAGGAATTAAATATGTAAATTAAATAAAATTTATAGCACTAATGACTATATGTTTAGTCTAATCATATATTTAACCAGATAATTTTAAAAATCAGCAACTGCATTTATACAACATCCTATGTGTTGTTAATGTTAACTTTGTACCTTTTTTGTGGCTTAACATGTGGTATGAATAATGATCATTTGGTGAGCCTGTGTTACAGTGTATTAGGCAAATTCAGAAAATGGGTTAACTCAGTAACTAGGTTGGGTATTTTGGGTGGATGCAGCCTTGGGTTTCAGAGAAATGAGTCATTCTTCACAGTCAGGGATAGGCTACACAGAGCACTCACCTTCTGTTTGTTTTTATCTCTAATGCTAAACAGCTATAGCCAGCATGATGATGAGAAATAATGGTAGCCACAATGCACTATGTATCTGAAAGGACTCGAGCCATCCAGCCCTGACCTAAGAGGTTAATCTAAGCAAAATGTTGTTGGAAGAAATATCCATCTGGGTTCAATTCCAAGTGGGGAGAAAGACACTGGAAACATGGAGGCTGATTGGAAAGATGGTTTATTGATGGACAGGACCATATTGGCTTGAAGTCCTGGTGCAGCTGAACACATGGAGTTGAGAGAGAGAGATATTTATACCCTCTCTTGGGCCTTGCCCTTGAGCTTCCTGTTCCTGTGAAAGAAATGTATTATATTGGCTGCTGTCAGACTCCCATGGGGCTATGCAGGGGTCATAGCTAACTTTTTAGATTGTCTGAATTAAGTTTGGTTGAAACTTGTTGGGTGATATAATGTCCCCAGGTGATTTCGCAATGGAGTGAGCCCTGCTGCTAGATGGGTAGAGGGCTAATCCTATTATGTCCTGAGGGCCATGTCTTAATCCCATCACCCTGGAGCTGAAGGTCTAATTGTCTTGTAGATAGGCTGGCCCAGTCTTAATGTGCACCAAATATCTGCTGGGGGCAGGGAGCTGCTCTTTGTCTATCCTGTTTCTCCTTTTCTCATCCAGGGAAATATAATATTCTGCCTTCTTAATATTTCCCAAAATATTTCATTCTTCTAGGAGGGGTGGGTGCTAACTTTCTTCACTGGTATCTCCAAATGACTTCTGGATCAGGGATGAAGAAAGGCATGGGCAGAAACCACCAACTGGGAGCTCCAAAATGGCAGATTGCTTGGCTCTTGATCTGTGCTCTTGCCAACTATATCAGACTGTTGTGGGAAAAATGCCCACATTAAAGAAGGAATCAGAACAATTGGAAATAGATGCACCAAACTACTTTTTTATTGGCATACACAACTACAGAGATCACTGAGCTCCCTGCCAGAGGAATAATAACAAAAGAGTCATGTACTAATAAGATTATGGGTTATATACTCCCCGAACTGTAACATAGGAGCAAAGTGAGATTGTAACACTCGATTATGCTATGGAAATATTTTTTTTGAGTATGTGGTTATTTTTAAATGGATGTTTATTTAGATGTTTTATTTTAATTCCAGTGCCAGTTTTGGGGTACTTTGGCCGAAAAGTCACATAAAATAAATAAGAACATATTATACCCTCTCTATGTCTGAAAGTTAATAAGCATTTGGTAATGATTAGCATGGCCTGCCAAGAGTTACAGACTTTTCTAGCTGGTGTTCATTAGCTATCATGGTTGACAGCGATTAAAGGCCAGCAAGCCTATAGGTAACTGTATTTATGAATGCCCCAAGTACTGCCAAATTCAAGGAAGGAGTAATCCACCTACCTACACTGTAACTAATGAAAGCTAAGACAATAAGTCCCTGTGCCAAATAATTGAGCAATCATTCATTGCAAAGCAGAGTAGGGACTATGGACGGGACTAAGTTACTAAAACAGATCATCAAGATGCAAGAGTCAGTTATCAATCTCCTTAGAAGCATCTGGAAGCAGAACAAACCTTCTCTTGAAAAACAGTCCCAGAAGCTCCATAATGGCTACCATTTACTGTTCATGGCTATGAGGAAGAGATTGGGAGTTGGAGAAGGAAAAGGTCAAATATCCTGCCTGAAGAAAATAGCCAGAGTCCTAAACAGGAATACATTAAATTTATATATCCTTCTAATCTCTGAGGCTCCCAGCACAAGTAGTAGTCCTCTACATATGACCATAATGGAGTTCAGAATTTCTATCGTAAATCATGACAGTTGTAAGTTGAGGCACCCATGTGGCCAAAACCGATTTGAAGGCGGTCATTAAATCAACATGGTCATTAACCAAACACCACAATTGTTAAGTGGACATATTAAGAGAGTCAATGCATTCCTATGGGAGATTTTTCCAGAATCTGGCCGTAAAGGCTAAAAACTAGCCAAACAGTCTGGAAACGGGCAAAAAAACCCCTCATAAATCACAGTCATGTGACCACAGAATGCTTCAACGAGCCGATTTCACAACCGTCTGAAATGTGGCCAAGTGACTATGAGGATGTGTGCAGCCTTTAGAACTCCGAAACTGGATCATAAGTAGCTTTGGGGGGAATCCGTTGCTTTTCAAATGGTTACTCAGCTACTGGTCCTAATTTGAGGATTACCTACACTTGGGGAAGGGAAAGTACAGTGCAATATTTTCATATCCTTGAACATCAGTTATCATTCTATTTTTTTTTTCCATTGCAGGAATAACTTGCCAGTAGAGATCAAGCAGACCCCTCCATATTACAGTTTAGGAGGGACTGAAAATGTAAACACACGTATTTGGGCTGCAAAACTCAGATGCCCACTAGATGGCAGCAAAGAAGTGTAGAAAACTCTGCTCTGGTGCTTATCAAAACATCTTTTTTTTTTAACCTAGCTCTTTTATGTTGTTTCTATTGCGTATCTTGTGGTTTTAATTGGTTGAACCACTCTTACTGCATGAAATTATATTTTTGTAAGCTGAGTAGAGCAAATTGGAATGGGGCAGCATATGTTAAAAATAACTAAGTTTATTTTGCCGCAAGACCTGCTTGTCTTAATTAAATATTTCTTTTTTTGTCCAAGATGTGTGTATGGGGCGGTGGGGGGAGTAAGGGAAGGGATTTTTATTTTTTTGGGTGGGGGAAAAAAAAGGAAGGAGGGGAAACAGCCTCCCTTCTTCTCAATTATCATTCCTCCTTTCACATTAGCAGCCTCCTGTGGCTGATATTCATTTCCAAAAATCTGTTGAAGAGCTGCAGAGGGGCATGTGGGCCCTTGAGCTAATTCACACTTCTTCTTTTTTTTAGAAATCAGAAACATTTGGATACCCCTTAGTATCCTAGTTAAAGCTTTTGGCTAAATGAAGACTTGCTGATTAGATCACTTAGGTGTCTGCGCTGTTAATCATGTCCCACATTTGCCTATAGGCTACCACTAAGTGACATCTGAGCTAGACACCATTAATTAACATGGTGCTGAAACACACTGTATTTCGCAGATGTATTCAGTTTTCGGCAGCCTTTTATTTTTCTTTCTCCCCAGTCTTCTCTAATGCCTTTCCGTAAGTCTAGCTCTGGATAAAGACTTTACCATTGTTCTTCTTTTTGTTATTGTTTTGAACATCAGACAGCTGTTCCTGGAATAAAATAACCAGATTCACAGACTCCTCTATGATTTCCTTAACCTTGGTTCACCAAATCAGTTACACGAGGCTGGGTTTGTATGAGGCGCTAAGCCAAAAAAACACCACCACCAGTTTTTAAATCACAATCTAAGGATGATCTGTGGAATTTATTAAGAAGACCAAATCGGTCAGGTTATAAGATGTACGAAGTAGGCAAGTCACTATAAATCATCACCAGTTGAATTACGATAAAGTTAGTTGGTTCATGTGATGTGTAAACCCAGGAAATTAGATTAGAGCACTTAATCATAATTAACATCCTATGCAAACACAGTGTATTGATGGTAAAATCCCAGATTAGAAAAACTTATTTGTTTGAAAGATTTATATTATATGGATTTATGGTTATGAGCAACCCTGAATTGCTTAAGATGGACAGCCATGGATATCTTTTAAATGAAATAAATAAAATAACATTGAGAGAGTTTAAACCAGTGTTTTTCAACTTCAGCAATTTTAAGATTAGGACCATCTTCCAGAATTCAACAGCCAGCCAGGGAATTTTGGGATTTGAACTCTATACATCTTAAAGTTGCTGAGGTTGTAAACACTGGTTAAAAACATGTTTTCTGCCTGACTATTCACAGTTTAATTCCTTCTAAGCGTTTTTATCCTTTTATCTCATCCCATGGGGACAAGGCGATCTAGAGGTGACAGTTTTATTACCAGAATCATAAAACTCTGCAAATATTTATCAAAGGGCTAGAAAATTAGGTTTAATAGTTTCAGACTGTGAATCCTTGGCTATACAAATGCAAATGAACTCTAGCCTAGTCTAAAATGTCAGAGATGAAACATACGATAGGAGCATATGGAAAAAGCAACCTTTTGTTAATTTGATCACGTGGATCAGGCAAAATGTCTGACTCGATAAACTTTGCCAGAAGACTACAGTGAATACATTCATTTATATGAATCAATCCAGAAAAAGGTCATGGCTCTTGAGGAATTTGAGGAAACATAAAAGACCAAAAATACAGGGCTTCTCACGTAAAAATCACATTGGCAAAAAAGTATTGATTTATTCCTATGCTGTCTAAATGGCTCACAACTCTCTCAAGGAAACTTGCACCAAAACTTGATTATAGTAATTATGAATGCATATAAGCACAGGGTTATCAAATGAAAACAGCAAAAATGTACCATCTTAAATGAGTAAAATAAATTATTACATTTCATTTAAAATGAAAGTATATAGTACAATTTTAATTTAAAGTGACGTAGATTAGCATATAGCATTATTTTAAAAATGTGTGCAGTTTTGGTATGCACAGAATTCTGCATACATCCCGTCTTGCAAACACCATTAAAATCCAAGTGTTGCCATTGGTTTGGTGATTTGCTTTGTCATTAAACAAAGCTTCCAAAGTGGCTTTTGTTTGCTTGTTTGTATCCTGCCTTTATTATTTTTACAAATAACTCAAGGCAGCAAACATATCAAACACTTCTTCCTCCTATTTTCCCCACAACAACCACCCTGTGAGGTGGGTTGGGCTGAGAGAGTGTGACTAGCCCAAAGTCACTAGCTAGCTTTCATGGTTAAGGTGGGACTTGAACTCATGGTCCCCCGCTTTTAAGCCTGGTGTCTTAATCACTAGATCAAACTGGCTCTCTCATTCTGTTGTTTAGAATTTGTGAAAATATACAGTAAATAATTAATACAGGTACTCCTTGAGTTACGATTGCAATTGAGCCCTGCAATTAAGGGTCATAAGTCTTGATAGTCATAAAGTGGATCACCATGTAACCAACCACACCTGATTTTATAACTTTTTGGATGTGGTTGTTAAGCAAATGCGATGTTCATAAAGTGAATCTGGTGATTGTTAAGTGAACCCTGCAATCATTAAGCAGATCCATTGTTCACTATGGGGCAGTTTTAGTAGAAGTGAGTTTCTGGCAAAACCATTGTAAATTGCAGTCACATGACCACAGGGTGATGCAAATAGCCATGAAGCATTGTAAACAGCTGCAAACATCCCAGGCAGAGGGCGATATTGGAATTTTGAAACCAGATCATAAGAAGCTTTGGAGGGGAGGGATCCATTATAACTTTCAGAATCACTAAGTGACCATTTATAAGTCAAGAACTACCTTTAAAAGCAAGACAGTTGCTATCTCAAGCTTATAAATAAAAGAAAGGGGAGACGAAGACTGAAGTGGGGGCGGGGAATCAAATAAGAGTTTTAGTCATGATGATGGGATCCTACTTGTGTGTTTTTTATTTATTTATTTGGTAGTATGAACAAATTATCTGTTACATGTCACAGCAGTGGCCCAACAAGGTGGACATGAATAGCCTTTTCTCATAAGGGTACAGTATTGATCAGGGTTACCAGATGTCCCTGATAAAGTTCAGTTAGCTCCTGAGGTAGTTTTCTGTATCTGTTTGCTGCCATCTAGTGTTGACTTTTTTGTGTGTCTTTGAGTTAATCTTGATTCCTGACAACTGCCTTCAACTTTTTTGCCAAGATTTCAGAAGTGGTTTGACATTGCTTCCTTCCTAGGGCTGAGACAAAATGTCTGGCCCAAGGGTTCTCAGACTAAAGCAGAACTAGAACTCCCAGTCTCCCAGTTCCAGCCGGTACCTTAAGCATTACGCCAAATTGACTCTCTCATTTAGATTTTGTGAAAATAAAAGCGGGCCGTGGAGAGAGAGTTATCTGTAAAAAGGAGCTGCAACACTTACTAATTAGCATATGAAAAAAAATACTTTTTAATCTGCTGAATGAAAGCTGGTCGCCATCATAGCAATGCCACTGTTGGTCTAAAATAAGGGTGTCAAACTGATGTCATCATGGCGGCGTCACGTGACAAATCGGGGCTTTTTTCCCCTTCGCTAAACCAGGCATGAGAATGGCCAGTGTGTGATGCATCTGGCCCACAGGCCAGGAGCCCAAGGCAGGAGTCCTAATACCCTATCAGAGAAATGGTTGTCCAACACTTTCTTGAAAACCTCCAATGATGGGGCACCCACAACTTCAGAAGGCAAGCTGTTCTACTGCTCAATAGTTTTCACTGTCAGAAAATTTATCATTTCAAGTTGGCTCTTCTTCTGATGACCTTTCACACATTGGTTTTTGTCCTACTTTCAGGGGCTATGCAGAATAACGCCTTCCCTGTGGCAGCCCTTCATGTAGAGCAGGAAGACTGCTATTATGTCTCTCCTCAGTATTCTCTTTGTTAAACTAAGCATACCTAGTTTGTTAATTTAAATATACCTAGTTTGTTAGGATAAACGTACCTAGTTCATATATTTGACTGAAAAGAAGCAAGAATATATAGGATAATAAATACTGCGTTATGCCTTCTATGCATAATATGTAAATCTTGTATGTGTTAAAACAACAAGCATTTCATAGATAAAATGTTGTGCATCATCATCATCATCATCATCATCATCATCATCATCATCATCATCATCATCATCATCATCATCATCATCATCATCATCCTCGGAACTGCCTATATACTCAGATACTGTCTTAATAGCCCTTATGTCTTTGGTTAGGACTTGAACTGTTAAGTTTTTATCAGTCCCAGAACTGATATATTCTGTTCTGTTCTGTTCTGTTCTGTTCTATTCTATATATTGCTTGAACAAGGACCAATTAAAATATGTTGTTTAAATGCACACATACATTAAAAAAGTGTCTGGATTTAAAACAAAACAAACCCACAAGACTTAGAAAATCAGAATTAAGATATTGTCCCTGCGAACCAATTAAAATTAAATTAACTGCTCAGCTCTGATCTATTGATGGACACTGATGCATAAGCATTTATTTGTGCCATATTGCTCTGTCCTTTGAAATAAATGTTGCAGCCCATTGACCCAAATAAATACACCAAAAACTGCAAGGCACTTGAGGTCAAATACATTATGTTTTCTAAATAATATTTTCTTCATTCTTTATCAGAAAACAGTGTTTATAGGAAAGCCTTGTCATATATTATTTATGCTCTGGTTTATTATTAATTACAAATCATAATAGCCTTTTGGTGTTGTTACAGGCAGCCTTCACGTTATGACTACAATTGGGACAGGAAACTCAGTTGCTAAGTGACATTGTCATAAAGCGAAATATCAGGTAACCTCATTGCTTAATGATGGCAATTCCAGGAGTCCTGGTTGCCACTGTAAATGTCGACAACATGGGTCGTTAAGCCAGGACCTCATGTGATAGCAACTTCTGACTTCCTACTTAGTTTCCTGTTGACTTTGCTTGTGGGAAGTTGTTAGGGAAGGTCAGAAATTGTGACCATGTGACTGTGCCTCCTTGTGATATCAAGCCAGGTGCTGAGAACCCAGATCATGATCCCATGACCACGAAGATGATTTATGGTCATAACCAGGGACAAATGGTCATAACCAGAGAACTACTGGTGTGTACCTTCTCTCCCCACCCCGTAAGATAAGACTGCAACATACTTTCTTCTTTACATCTTCTGACTCTTTATTCACATGCTTTCATCCCCTCTTCCTCTTTTCCCCTTATTTTTCCTTTTCTTCCTATTAAAAAGTTCATGCTTTTTCACTGGGGTTAAATAATATATCCGGTAAATTTGCTCTAGTTTTAACCTTTTTGTTGAAGCAATAGATAATTACATTTCCAGTTCACTATCATAGTAATGACAGATGAATTCTAATTTTCATTTAAATACTTTACATTGGAAAATGTATGCCCTGCAACTAATCAAGGGCATAAACTAAGAGCCTTTTTTAAAAAGGGAGAATATTAGTGCAGGACAGAATCTTACTAAATCTAACCCAATGTTTTTTTTGTACAAAGTACAGTAGTCACTTCCATTTTCTGCCACAAGGAGGCAATACAGATCCATTTTGTGTGCCAATTTTGCAACCAAGCTAGAAAAGGGAAGAAAATACAATGAATCTTGTATGGTTTCTTTATTACTAATATTGCTTGTTAGATTTCCCAAGATCCTGATTTCGTTCCAAGCTCTTTCATTTACTACCAAAGTACATATTGAGAAATATTTAACACCCACACAGATAGTCCTTGACTTACGACCACAATTGAGCCAATATTTCTGTTGTTGAGCAAGACAGTTGTTAAATGAATCTTGGCTCGTTTTATTACCTTTTTTTGCCACAGTAAATAACTGCAGTTGTTCAGTTAGTAACACATATTTTCAATCGAATCTGGATTCCTCGTTGATTTTGTTTGTCAGAAGGTCACAAAAGTTGATCAAATGTCCCCGGGCCATTACAATCGTCGTAAATACATGCCACAACTGGACGCCAAGCGTCCTAATTTTAATCACATGACTATAGGAATGCTACAACATTTGTAAGTCTGAAGAATGGTCATAAGTCAATTTTTTTCAGTGCCGTTGTAACTGTGAACTATCCCTAAACACATGGCTGTAAGTTGAGGCCTACCGGTATCTGAGAGGGACTCCCATGAAAGCATTTAATCTCATGCCAAGTCTGTTGGTTTTCTATCCTGTCTTTCCTTGAGGAACTCTGCTCAGCTTCTGTGAGGTTCTCCCATTCCTTCTCTACCCCAAATAATGACCTCACCAGAACACAAATTTGTCCAAGAGGCAAATGGCAAAGCATGAACCGGAATCTGGGGCTCCATGTTTTCCTCCTATCCAGTATCATAATCAGGGCACACTTTGTCACTTTTCTTTCTAGAATCTAGGTAGCTCAATATGATAGAGCACTTAATTTGCTTAATAGTGCACTGTTGCTTCTGTATTGTTTTATGTTTTTATGCTGTTTGGAGTTATGGTTTGCTAGTCATGTGGCGGGCAGTTGTATAAATTGAATGAATGAATAATCTTTGCCTTTTATAAAATAATGAATGTAACACAATTTTATTATTCATAAAATCAGGAATATTATTTTAGGAAAGGCAGCAAGCGCAAGGACAGAATAATGAGACTGCAATTTAAACTGGATAGACTGTCAACATTTAGCCAAGAGCAAAGAAACTTTGCTTGCGTATCACGCTGTTGTCCTGTCTGCAACAATTTATTTGATGGACATCCAAAAATCTGCCACAAATACTTCAATGGCCTGGAAAGTTCTCCTGAAAAGCAAACCCCCGCTGGTTTCACTTGATATAGACGTGATTATTTCTTGTAGTGCATTGTGTGTATAGTAAGCTTACAGTGTAGTTGTTGTTGAGGAAAACTTCTGAGAATATCTTGGACAGCCAAGAAAATAAACAAATAGATCAATAAATGAATCACTCTAGATTTCTCACATGAGGCACAAATGACCAGGTTCAAATGATCCTTCTTCAGAGAACATTATGTGAAAACTTAACTCTCTGGAGAAGGCTCTAGTGCTGGAAAGGTACAAGAAAGAAGAAGAAGATGAAGAGCAAGGTGAACAGACTCAGTTACTTTGACTGTGGGAGACTTGAAAGAATAGGCTAGTTAGGGGCATATCATCATGGAGGAAATCTATCTAAGTGGTTGCTAAGAGTTGACATTGATTTGATGACATATAATAATCAGTCAAGCTTCCAGTAAGGTCCTCTCAAACCTTCTCTCCTTTTATCTTTGCCTCTCTGGAAGCACTTAGGAGTAATTAATGCACCATGAACAGCTATTTTTTATTACTGAGTTTGTCTCTTTTTTATTTCGACTTGCCAGCAGTCACATCAATACATGATGCTGAATAACGATTCCCCCAAATCTTTGGAGGAACCTAATTTCAAATCCAGGGACATAATGATTATATCACAAACAAGAAAATAAGTCTAACTGAATTCAGTTGGATTTGTGAGTACGAACACATAGAATGATAGCTTTTGGAATGAACCAACAAATACACCTGGATAAACTAATGAATATCTGCAGATCATGTAACCATGGGGATGCTGTGATGGTTTTAGGACCCATTGTAAGTCATTTTTTCAGCATCGTTGCAACTTTGAATGTTCACTAAACAAATGGTTGTAAATCAAGGCCTACCTGTAGTCAGAATCTTTTGCAACCTCCCAAAGAATAAGTTCCAACTTCCCTGAGGAGAAAATTGATGCAAGATCTCAAGTCTTTAGTCTAAAGTAGAAAAAAAGCAGAAGTGTATCTCACAGGGGAAGAAAACTTCTGAATTTTCCTGGTCTTATTATTCTGTACGTCAGCCTCTGTCTTCCTCTAATATTGTCTTCTTCTGCCATTATTTCTACCTACTATTCACCCTCCTGGTACATCTGGAACTCATGCAAGCCATCACCTGTCTTCCCCGATTTGATGGACCCTTGTTTCCATTATTTCTAGTTTCCCTGCTGTGCCAGAATTAGCAGAATAGAACCATGATCAAATGAACTAACAAAAATGCTAAGTGCCTGGAATTTTATATAAAGACTTTCCTTTTTTATCTTCCAAAATGTACATATTTCAGCTCGTTTGAAGTAATCTTGTCAAGTTCACTCCAAAGGAAATCTAGATATTCAACAATATGTATCGTTCCATCACTTTGAAGTCCGAACTGCTCACACTTCCCAATCATGTTATCCCCCCTAGGATTTAATGGAAATGGAAAGTAAGAGGGCTGCAGACCACTGGAGAAATGATAACTCAAGGACATGATATTTATGCGTTATGCAGATACATGCAAATTTATTAGAAGTTCTCATAGTAAGGTCAAGAAGTTGAAGTCTCTACCATTTAACAGTTATCTCTTTTTCTAAATAGGAAAATTGATATTATATTGATATCATATATCAAATTATCCCAAATGAAAGTTTTAGATAAGTCTTCCCCCTCTATCATCTTCCAGCTATGTTACCAATCATATCAAGCTAGCCAACCATCTGGCTGTGCTGTCAGAAAAGCCGGGTTAGAACAACAGTTAGATGAAAAACCTAATCAATAATAGATAGTGATGGAACCAAAGGTAAATATCAACTCTGGATCTCAAGAATCAGTTCTTTTTCCTTGCTGATCTTTCCAACATAATTTCCTGAACTTGAGGCCAAAGGATATGTTAGAGATTCAGTTGCTAGTATTGTCCAAAGCTCATGGATTGAGCCCAAAGTCTGGAATTTTGAAACATTAGCAAGAACATTAGCAAGAAAAGCATTTAGAGGTTAGCTGTTCATCCACCATTAGTAATCTATGTAATGTAATATAACTTTCATTTCAGCCCTCGGCAGAGCAAAGAAAGTCAGAAGTAAATATCTATGGAGATTTAGGACATCATCTCTAAATCAAACTCCTTCAAAGTCAAAGCTCCATGATTATGGCAGTTTTTCATTACATATCTTTCAGTAACCCTGCAGACTATAAAGGCTGAGCAGGTTATCCCTTTTCAGGCAGGATACTACAAACAATTTTGATAATTTAACATTTGGGGAGGCTTCAGTCCAGAGAGATTCAATTAATTTTTCATATGCCCAGAACAGTTTCAAGATGTTCCTTCTCAACTTGAACCAAAAACCTCAGCTCTTATCTAGATCTACTACTATAGATATAGATCAATAAGCAGCAGCTGACTTCAGAAGTGTCACAGTCGGTAATTACCATCATGTGTGTTTACTAATGCAGTTATATTGCAATCTCATAGAAATTGGGCCCTGGGAATTTTTCCGTGTGTGAGCTCCTATTCAGGTTAAGCTGCTGCTGGGAAGCATCTTCAGAGCATGACTTTCTTCCATTTGAAATAAGTGGAGGAATTTTTAAATAAATAGGTTTTGACCCTTGTGTAATCCTCCTCTATACAGCAGTATCTAGGAATATCATTGTTGGTTTTTTTCCTTGAAAACATTTCACTTCTAGTCCAAGAAGCTTCTTCAGTTCTTCTTCCTGCCTTTTTATAAATCACCTTTGGGATAACAAATGGTGGCTATTGTGCTTTTCAAATGTTTCCTATTCTTTTCTATTCTTGTTTTCTTATTTATATTTCTTTATTTATATGTTGTATTTCCAAACTGCCCATCTCCCTCAAAGTGGGACCATTTCTCAGTTTCCAGTAGGTTTGTATAGATTCTGACTTATAATAAATGTAGAGCTAAAATCGAAAATAGAGATATGGGTAAATTAAGTCTTCAGCTTCCCCATGTGCAACTTAAATTTTTGTGTAGTTTACAATGTAAAGTGATAGTTTCTGTTTTCTTTCTCTTTTTGTACATGGTTGTTTTAGGGGTCCTATTTTATTAAATAAAGCAAAATTATCAATAATAATAAAAGTTGAATCCTATTTGGTTCTGAATAAAAAATCTAAACCACTCTGTAAGGATTGTAATTTACTACTTGTTTATACTCATTTGGTCATCATCAGGCTAGATGGGGGGCGGGGGGGAATCATGAAATTGATGAATTGATGAAAATTCTGTGATTTTTTATCATCATGCAAATGCTGCCATTTACATACTTGCACCAGACATTGTATGTACAGTACATAATCTTGACATTTACGTGATGATATTACCATGTGCATATAATCAGTCTGACATTATCATAGTTTGCTGTGGATATTGTTACTGATAGGCAATTATAAACATATTTAGACCTTTACCTTTCCTACCATGTTTGTGTTTTAGAAGAAATCAAGGCAGTGAAAAAATATGTTTTGTAACACAATCCACTATATGCATTTGTTGTAGTTTGCAGTATATAGTTCTTTTCAGGTTGCTTTTGTTGGGGAGATGAATGATGACATGGAGAAGATGACAGAAAAAATGCTGTGGAGTTCTTGTTCACCCTCTTCAATGTCCTGTCACAATTATACCAAAAGGCACCAGAACATGTATTTGCTCTGTTTGTACTTCTCAGTTTCTTCAGCCCTGGAGATATCTGACAGTAACAGGCATCATATTGGGATGATTGAACAATTCTGACTGGAAATCATTTGGCTTTGTTCTTGGAAGGATACATTGAGTAGAGCTCTGAGAATCTACTTAAAGCTTCAGATGTAAGTGTGGTACAATGACACACCCAACCTTCCCAAATATGAAAGGTTTTTGTTTCTGAAAAGCACAGCTCCTTAGTCTGGAAAGCCCCCTCGTATGTCTCTTACATTTGCTTTAATTCTTTTTCATTTTTCAAGCCTAGCATCATTCCATTCTATGAGCACCTACGTTTGCAGCTAAAACAAGGAGAAAAACCTCTGCAAGAAGATTTATATATTTTCATTTCTCCTAATATGCATTCTTGTATAATGCAATATAATATACACCTATTCTCATGTATGCACTCTCTGCAATCTATTTTTTGCTAAGCCAATGTACTTTGTGTACATTTTTTCATTCAAATATTACCATTATGCTTATGAGTAAATACAATAACAGTCTAAAACACACAACTTGGAAAAGCACAGATTTTAGGATATGTGTGTGTGTGCAGGCATATGTGTGTGTTTGTTATATATGCATAAATATGTAGAGAAACATCCTGAACATGCAGACCAGTTAACACACGTTTGGGAAATGAAAATTGGAATCTAAGCACTAAAATATGAAGCAAATATATTTAGTAGACTCACCATTTGAGTTGGAGTTTAGCATCTCAAGGAAACACTTATTGACAGACAATCCTAGTGAAATTATGTCATGAAAATTTGAATGCAAGCAACTGAACAAGTTTAGTGGTGTGTATGTGTGTGTGTGTATATGCTTGTTAGTTTTCCTTTCTGATTTTATCACATTTTTTTCAGATAAGAAGAAATGATCCGCTCTCATGCTCACATCTCATTTTTTTCATAATTCAGAAATTTAATATTCATATGTTGATCTGAACTTTAAACGGGTGTAGGCAAATGATATCAGAGAAGAACGTACCTTTGATGAAAATCAATTAATTTTTTCAGAAATATTTTCAAGAAAAAAATACCTCACCTCCATGAAAACCAGTGAAAAAAAGGTTTGGACTTTAGCGTCCATTTTTTAAAAAGCTTAACAAATGGGGAAAGCACTGGATGATGAACAATAAAAGTTTGGTTGTAAAGAGCTCTTACATTGGCACCTGATAGATGTAATGGACACATTGATTGGGAAACCAAGAATGCCAATGCTTTAAAAATAAACACCCACCTGTTTTACATTGGTAGACTGATGTTTTGAGAAGATCAAACAATACATGACTGTGTTCACCTCTTCAGATCTTTGTGAAGTAAAGCTCTGTATCTTATATCTACTGAAGTTCATCCAGCACACAGCCAGGTCAAGATTTTCTGTAGCGTGGCACCAAATTTTGTATTAGGCCAGGCTTATAATATCACTGTTGTTCTTTCAGATGAATCTAAAAAAAAACAAACAGGGAGAAGTACTGTGCTCATTTTTTGTAAGTTGGCAAGAGATTCAAAACACTTCCATATCTTTTCCATGTAGTGCACGCTGACCACGACTCTTTCCTAACAGAAAGCAGCTGAAAGGGTCCTGGCTAATATCAATACTAAGGCAGGGGAGAAATTCTGTTACCTAGACACCACTATGCCATCTTCCTGACTTACAAAAATATCACTTGCTACTATATAAATCATTCTGCAGTTTCAATACTGAAATTATAGTTTGCAAAAAGAATTTGGTGCATTGCTGATGTTCTTTGACTTATCGCTTATACATTATCTTTCTGTAACTGTATTTTCTTATTTTATCAATCTAGTGCTTGTATTATTTTGTTTCCTAGTGAAATTCTTAACGAGAGATTTAAGCTGAGAATTGGCAACTGATTAGATTTTTTTAAAGTTATTAATCAAGAGCCAGTTTGGTGTAGCAGTTAAGTCATCAGGCTACAAATCGAGAGACCATGAGTTCTAGTCCTGCCTTATGCGTGAAGCCAGGTGGGTGACCTTGAGCAAGTGTTTCTCTCAGGAGGCAATGGCAAACCACTTCTGAAAAAACCTTGCCAAGAAAACAGCAGGGATTGTCTATGGAGTCTCCAAGAATCAGAGAAAAAAGGGTGGAAGAAAAAGGTTAGTATATTTGCAGACTACAAAACTTTCAAACTAGATGCCTTTTTTTTAAAGACATAAAAGGATTTTTTAAAAAAGCCAGCATCTAATAAATGAAAGCTTTTATTTGCAGAACAAAATTCCATCTGCAATATTTTAGTTTTCATTCATCTCTTTGGTCTTCTATGGATTAATTAACTGATCATTTTTATTTTCTGCCAATTAAACTATTGCAGTCTTGCAGTTCTACTGGAACCTAGTTTGACCTTTAACTGAGTAAAAATTTAATCTGCTATTTAAATAATAAAAATATAAAAATAAGCAGAATCTGCCAGTGCAGTTGAAACAATCCTCTAGTTTTAAAAATGTTTTTCTACTATAAAAGTTAATGCAAACCAGTCAAGCTGATAAAAATCTGGAATTATCATCGTAAATAGAAAGAATTTATGGTGGGAGGGTTTTGTGGTAAAGAGTAGAATTTAAATTTCTAGGGGTTTTCTATTTGACTTATCAAGTTGTTCACAACTACTATGGAATGGCTGGGAAAATATATTTTTCAAGGGCGCAGAATACAGCCTATTAAATTTAGATCAAAAAGAAATATCCACAGAGCAATAGTAGAAAGAAGGGAAATCTAGTGATAGAAAGACCTAGTCAGCATGCTTTAGTTAAACAAACATCCTTCTTGCTTTTTGCAGATGAATGTAGTAAAGCAGAGGCAGAAAGGAAAGGAAAGATCAAAGCTAAATCTAATAGTACAGAAGAATAAAAGTGAGAGGGAGTGATGTGAATAAGAGTGATCCCAGTAGATATTTGGTAAAAGACACCAAATGTGTCAACGATTTTTTAAAAAGGGAAAACATGTTACATACGGAGAAAAATACAGCTTTTGGTATTACCTCCGCAGCATCCCAGTTTTATTAAAAGATTATGTGGCTGGGGAAAAAAAGAATGGACATGAAGTTAATATTAAGATAATTCCATTAATGGTTGAACTTCATTAAGGGATTTAGATTACAATTTGAAGTGCTCTGCCAACCATTAGACTTTTTTTATAAAAAACTTTTTTCAAAGCAAAAGAGGGAAGAATCACAAAGAAGCTCATTAGCTTTAAAAAATGAGAGCTAAGGCATAATGATCGGGGCAGACTTTTTTCTACAAAAAGAATTTGAGACAACAGAGCAAAAGGGAAAATGGGGGGAATGTATATGACCACTTTAGTCTTGGCAAACTTATGATGGAAGTCCCCCACTAGTGTTATTAATAATAGAACAGGTGGCCTTCTTTGCAGGCATTACATATCATTAAACTATTTAATGCAAATGGAAGAACTAACAAAAATAATATAAAGATAAAATTAAAAGAAAAATTAAAAATGGCTGAACTCTTATGGGATTTTGACAATCGCTGAAATCTCATATGACTTCTCGTAATTTTGCAAGATTTCACAGCACACGTTATTTATTTATTTATTTATTTAACTTTCATGGACATTATTTAGAGGTTGCGCGGGGGCTATGTTTCCACACAGATAATGGACTTGTGCAAAGTTTTGTTGCAGCAAACTGATTTGACAAAGCTTTGGCAGTTTCACTTGTCAAATCAGATCAGTTGGTCCAATCAATTTGGATAATGGCAAAATTCATGAAGCATGGATAGAAAACTGATATTCTGAATCAAATTGGACCAAAATTGCTTCTATAAGCAGCATTCAGAAAGAGAGTTCCTTTCCTATAGCGAAGGATTTTAGGCTCTGCAACAAGCAGTTGGGGCACCCTGAGAATTCTGAGAATTTGTGGAAGGTATCAAGAAAAATCAGGTCCACTAGCGTGACAGAAACCTGTTTTTGCAAATTAGATTTTACCCATAGTCTTGGCTCCATACTAAATTAGTTCTACATGATCTTGATGATATACAGATTGTCCTCAGCGTACGACCCCAATTCGGACTGGAACTTTAGTTATTAAGCAATGCAGTTGTTAAGTCACTCGGCCTGGTTTTTATGACCCTTTTTGCTGTGGTCATTAAGCGAATCTGATTTTCACCATTGACTTTGCTTGTCAGAAGCTCCCTGGGAAGATCATAAATGGTGATCACATAATTCTAAGATGCTGCAACACATCGGTTGCCAAGCACCCAAATTTTGATCACTTGATCGTGGGGACATTGACAATTGTAAGTGTGAGGACTAGTCGTAATTTGCTTTTTTTCATCACTGTTATAACTTTGTACGGTTGTTAAACTGTCATAAGTTGAGAACTATCCCTAATGATTTGTCTACTTGATTTCAAAGGTCATTAAATAAGGCAATAGATGCAGTCTTGAACTAGGAAACAAGTTCTAGTGGATTGCGTAGACCAGACAAATTAAGCTGTTATTTAATCAAGATCCAGTCTGTAATATTTTCAGTGTTACTCATCCTTCCATAATTACATTTTATTTTACTTTGTTAGTAGATATACCAAATGCTAATCAAAGCAGTAAATATCAATACAAATTAAACAAAAATAATGTTCTAAAAGAAAAGTGCCAACTAAATTCAGATTTAAAGAACAGCCTTCGGAAACCTATCAGATGAACCTCAGCGATGGAAGCTCACATCTTTCTTTATTAATTTACCCAATGATGTTGAAAGATGGTGCACCCATCTTTCCCTAAATTAAAACCACAATCAATTCTTTTCTGTTTCAACTTCCTGCTGAGGGGAAGATCAGTGGAGATCATTTAATCTGAAGAGGAAAATCCGCTTAGTTATTTTCCAAAAGACTTGCTGAGTGGGCTAAGTGGAGCTATTCATGATGGAAGAAATGGAGAGGAGAGAAAGAAAATGTAATAGTCATACTTTTTCCCCAAGCAAAGACTGGACAGAGAAACATTTTTTATAAAACTCTAATACCTAAGAAACTTTTGAAGGCTGTTCTCAGGCATCCTGGTAATTTCAACAGAATACTGCATAAAGAGACAAGAAACTTGCAATAAAATATATATTTTACAATAATTTCCCCTTTTTGGGATGCATTAGTCAGCAGTACTAGATAAAGATGGATAAAACAGAGTTATAATTTGTGGTTCAACTCCTGTCATAATTAAAACCTCTGCTATAATTATATTATCTCATGTTTTCAACCTCATGAGTTCTGTTCTCACCTTGTTCCTTTCTTCTGGTTTTCTTAAAAATATCACAGAACCTGGTTTTTGTCTTAGTTCCCCTAGAAATATAGACATTTTATATTTTTCTTTCAAATACTTCCTCATATCAGCCTCTTTCAGAGAATAGAAAGCCCCAGGCCTTTTCCAGCTGTTGGAGGCCTACCAAAATAAAATAAATGAAAACATGTGAAAATAAGACACATGTGCATTCAACCTTAAGTGAAACAGGGTTTAAACCTTTTTTTAAAAAAAACTACGGTATTTGCAAGTATTGAAATGTGTGGACTCCTTAAACTCCAGCTTAGGCCAAATAGTCCTCCTCATGTCTGGCCTTATAGCAGTCAGAGATTCAATAGTGAAGATCTTTCTTAGTCCCAACAAGAGGCAGGTTTTCCTGTCCTAAATCAATTTTCCTTAATTTGGTGCCTCTCAGATATGTTGAGTTTACAACATCTGGGGCTGGCTGGGGCTTATGAGAATTAAAAACTCATACAATTGGGAGAAGGGGGTCCAGGTTGTGAAAAGCTGACCTGACCATCATGGTGCACCTAATTTCCCCCCGTTTTTGCAATAAATGCTTTGGCTCTGATCAGTATGTCTTTGCTTTCTTTCTTACACCTAAGAATGCAGTATACTTAATTATACTGTCTCTATTCTCTATAATTTATGTTTCCTCAACAGCCCATTTCTCATTTTGTGTGATATTCTCCCTTCTGTTTCTCACACCCTTTTTATGCTGCTGTTGTGTATGGTCTCATTAGGTTATCAGTATAATTTGGATTGGAGGCTCCTTAGAGTAGAAACCTGGTGTTTGGCCTAAGAGATAATACCTCATCATGCTGTTAGACGTGTCTTCTGGGACTGTATTAAACAGGAGTGGCAGATTATTAAAAAGAAGCATCTGGCAGTTTGTGACACCTGGGGTCTGTTTTGCTATGGCATCAACAAAGTATAATAAAGTATTATTCATCAGATATACATTCTAACGTAGGACTACCGGTAGATGTTCCATCAGTATTTGAAGCTTTAGTCAGACTATTATGCAACCAGTGAATACTGGTGGGGGGAGAGGCTCTGAGGCAATATGGGCTAGTGTTGACCTCTCTATATTTCTAACCAAAGAACTCTTTGGGTAGCAGAATCGCTTTCTTGCATTTTACCAGCACGAAATGTAAAGGGTCTACATAGGTGTGATATCTACACCTATGTAAGTATAGAAACTCCATCATGCTATTGTTAGTATGGAATTTAGGTAAGTACTCCCTTATTTGGAGATGCTCAGAGAGACTTGGAGCCTTTTCCCAACTCCAAAGTTTGGACAGTTTGTTGCCAAGGAAGAACAACTGTGTGACTGCTGGAAGTGTAACCGAAAGCCTGTGTAACCGTATCTCCCCATGCATTCTTTCAGCACTTGAGAGAGGTCAGGCGAACCTCTCTGCAGTAGTAGAGTCTCAGCATAGAAAGTGTGGGTTCCACTTGTATATATCTACCATCCAGATTAATGTTACGCAGAAAACATTCTTCTGGGGGTTTTTTTCCTAACAGTTGTCACTGAACTTGATGAAAGATAATAATGTCCTTTCAAAATTTCTTTCAAGACAGGATGATTCCGGTCAAATTTTTATGGGACAATGAGCAATGTTTTTGTCTTCCTTACATTCAAGGTGATGGAAGAATATGTGTGTTTGCTCTTGTGTTATCATGTTGCCAGCAGTTTGTAGCCTCCCTTGTTTCCCACACTTAAATCCCAAGGAAACTGATAATGATAACTCCTCTATTAAGTTTTTTCACAACGGGTAGTATGGTCAGCCAGGGAGTTTTAGACAGCTGGAAATATTTGTTACAGAAAAACAATAAAACTAGCAGGTTGCAATCTCTAATAGTAAGTTGGAAACAATGTCAAGGGAAGTTCGAAAGACATTCTCAGCAGCCTGAGAATAAGGTAATACAAAATTAAAAGTTTCTTTAGCAGGAAGGGAAAAAAAAACTTTGAGAAATTGCAAAGTACATTCCAGCATAGTATTAGTACAAATACTTGATTTATTGCTCAGAAGTTTGCATTTATTTTTCCTACTTCCTTCATCAAACAGATGGTGCCAATTGAGTTGGGGGCAATGCTTTACATACGAAAAATGAGAAAATTTATTGTTACAATGATATTGCTGTGATTTGTTGCAATTAATTTTTTTATCCAATGTAATAATTCTTTTGAATGTAAACATTCAAAAACTACAGAACCCCAAAATGCCAACATATAGCGAGGCAATACATTACTAAGTTAGGCATTCTAAGCTGAAAACCTTACCTAAGCCCTTTTTTACAGTTCTTACAGGGAATGTGGTGGTGACATAACAACATGAGAGCATAAGATGTCTTTTTCTACTCCAGATTTTTTTTAAGAAACTTTTTTGAGAAGTTTAGGGAGGCTTTTTGAAAGTAAAGCACTTTTTGAAAGTGCTTGTTCCTATTATAGGCTTAGTGCACTTATTCTAGTTTGTCTTCTCTTTAAAAAAAAAAAAAAATCCACACCACTTGCTGGATATTTATGATGGAGTTTTAAACCAAATATGGTCAGTAAAACCTTCAGAGTTTCTGGGCTTTGAAGAAAAAAACAAAGGGCTACATATTATGCAAGTTGTCATTCCCGCTCTAGCGCCCCACATTTCAAGGGCCCATGGCTTGACCTCTCCCCTCCCACAAACACAAGAAGGAGACCTACCATAACTCAGATACCTGTCACTCTCAACCCGCCAGGGCCAGTCCAGAAGGATACTATAGTCGTAGTATCAAAATCAGCTGAGCGGTCCAGGAGGCCAGAACGGTTGCATCACCTCCTTATCAAGCTCTCCAAAGGTCATCGACAAATGTGACCAATGCTGTTTCAGTGTTGTGCCCAGGCCTGAATCCAGATTGAAGAAGGTCCAAATAGTTCATTTAATTCAGGGTTGTAGCTGTGTGCCAACCATTTTCTCTTCAACTTTCCCTAAACAGAGAAAATTGAAGACTGGGTGAAAGTTGCCTAATACAAGAGGAGAGCCTTTTGAGAAAGTGTATACCATCACCTCCTTCAGGGCAGGCTGTACCACCCTCTCCCACGAAGGGACATTAATCACCACTTGGAACCAACCAGCTCCCACCTCCCAGGAAGCCTTAACCAACCAGGAGGGGCATAGGTATCCATGCTCACAGTCCCAAGGACCCTGTCCACTTCCTCAAGAGCAATTGGCTCAAACTCTTCCTGGATAACAAAGCTCAGACATGTCTCTGTCATCTCCAAAGGATCTGCCCGAATCGGCCAGAACCCAACTCCGAGCAAAGTGGACTGACAGATATCAAGAGTATTTTTCACAGTGAACCTGCAAGGACTACACTTAAAAAAAAGCCTAGTTGGCTATCTACTGATGCAATGAGAGCAAAGATGTAATTATGCTTCACTGACCTTATGATCACCAAATAATTCCTAATATAGGCTTTTACCGCTGCTTGATCAGCCTCATTCCTTGTCTTCCTCCAGTAGCACTGTGGGCATCTCTTACATTGCTTCATCTCTCTGAATCATTTGGTAAACCATGGGGCTCTATGAGATTCACACAGACAGAAAGGTAGCACAGATGCAGTTTGGTCCATGCCCCCCCCCTACTCATTCTAAGCTGTATCAAGAACCTCAGCTGCACCATGTAACAGAGTTTTGGGTGAAACTCCAAGCTACTCTGAAACCACCCTGGGTCTCTCAGGTGTTTGGAATGGATCAATTGAATAAGAGATGTTAACATTTTCAACCACGGTATGTGGCCACCTGGAGGGTATCTGGTTGGGGGAGAAGAGGAAATAGACAGAAAATTATGTTTGAGAGTGTATAACCCTTGTGGCAGAAAATCCCACTGTGGAAGCATCTGCCTTTCCAAATGCAAGTGGGGAAAGCACAATCCCACTGATTATACTGATATGTTACCTACTGTTATGACCCAGCTTACAGAATCTGGAGCAAAGGTAAAGGAAGGGCTATTAAGAGATTCATCCTGATCTAGCCTTGACCTTCTGTAGTAGGTGTTTCTCGGACATCTGATGAGTATTTGAAGCCACAACTTCATACTCAGTTGAACAGAAGTATACCAGGAAGCCAGTGTCAGTTAGAAATAATTCTCCAGATTATTATCCAAAATTTTTGATTTCCTACAGATCCAGAACTTTCCTTTTTTTTAAAGTGCCATTTGGTTGCAGTGCATAGTTCTTTAATCTCTCACATCATTTTTGGCCGCAGGCAATTGCTGCTCCCACTTCCCTGAAAAGTATACATGATTTATTTTCCTTTGGATGACATAACTATGCAACATTTGTTTTCTTTATAAACACAGAAGCATCTGTCTCCTATGGCTAAATTTGCAGGCCAGGGCTCTCTTCCCTGGTCTTTCTGAATGTAAACTGAAAGCTGCAAAAAACCTGCATTTACCTCTTTCCTTTTACTAAAGAATTTCATATTCCAAGGCTGGAAGAAACAGAATTCAGGCTGCAGAGAGACATTTCTGCCCTGTTAAAATAAATTTTGAACATATAGTATTCCAGCTTCCTTAGATCAATTTAATAATGATCCCTAGCAGTATTACAGAAAAATATCCATTGAAAAACAGTACATCTCAAATTACCTGGTAATGGGTTTCTTTATATAGTGTTATTTTGTTGGGCAATGTACTCTGCACATTGATTATACCAGCCCTGATATAAAGTTGCATTACATTGGGAAAGAAAAATCAAATTGTTGAATGCTTTTGTTTTTTAAAATATTTGAGGATATATTTGCAGGACAACAAAGATTTTAGCTAAGATAAGCTACCTCACAAAGTGTATATGTATATATAAATTTAAATATTCCCACTGATTTAGATCTGTCTGGTTCAGATTTTCCAAGACACATATTATTTCTCTTTCTATGCATCTGAAAATGAAAACAAGCAGGTATATGCAGAAATTCAATTATCAGATAATCATAATAAGAACCAGTTTGATCTAGTAGTTAAAGTACCAAACTAGAAAGCAGGAGACTATGAGTTCAAGTCCTGCTTTAGCCATGAAAGCCAGCTGGGTTGCTCTCTCTTAGCCCAACTCACCACATAAGGTTGTTGTGGGGAAAATAGAAGGAGGAAGGTATGTTGGATATGTTCGCTATGTTATGTTACTTGTTAAAATAATAAAGGCAGGATACAAATAATAAATAAATAATCTAATATGTGAAAGGGCTGCCCAAGTTAAGAGAAATAGTGAAAAATTGAATTTGAGAAAATTTGCTAGTTTCTGCTACTTATTTGGTAGATCTTCAAATAAATACAAACTTGTTCTTTACAGATTTCAAAGATGCTTCCAGATCTTTTTCAGCAGGTTCCCACCAATATATGGCCAGGCCTGCTTGTCTTCAAAGTAGAATGCCTTTCTGGGCCTTCAAAACAGATTATTTGGGAGCAATTTCACTTGTAGCTACTTTGGCTTGCAGTAGATGGCAGTGAATGAACACAAAAGGCTTACTATTGCTATGGGCTGAAAAATAAGAGAGCCAGTTTGAAATATGGAACCCGTTTGGTGGTAGAATAAGCATACCTGGGTCTGACAGGATAAAAGGATGAATAGATAGGCTAATAAAACATATGAAATTACCAAGCTAGACAGCAATGAGCATATGAGTAAATAAACTAAGTATTTTTTCATGACAGTGATTACAGTCATGAGGAACAATATTCAGGAAGTTAGTTCTCTCTCTTATTATTAAAGTAGTGGATAAATAGAGATCAGGTTGGAGCTCAAAACAAAATGGTAGCTTGAACTCTGCAAGATTTACCTATCAGTGAATCAGTGATTTACCTACTCAAAAGAATGTCCTGTTTTCAACAAAGCTTGCTTTCAAACAAGAGTAGTATAAAATCATAGCCTTAATGGAGTTGGACTGTTTTCGGAGAATACAGTGACAAACGGTGATTTAATTAAGTACAAAAGAGCAGGTTTAGGTAGTGCTAGTCCTAATTTCCTGATATCTCTCCAACAAGATTAGATTAGGTTGTGAGCTATTATAGATCAAAATTGGATGCCATTTTAATGAAACATAAATCACTTCCACAAGTGTCACCCGACCAGTTCAAACCAACCAGGATTATCATTCATGAAACACAGAATATTTGCTGAAAAGACATAGTGCTTTTTCTAATTGACCAACAGATGAGGGCAAAGAAATTTAGTTGGTACCTTACCCTCTGAACCAGCTGATGACATTCAAGAGTAGTTGGAGTTCCCTCACTCCAATGGTACAGAAAATGGAAATAAATACATTGCTCGTATATATACCCTTGGTCACATTTTAGATCACATTTTGTGCATGTATCTAGAAGCATGCAAAATAATAACAATCCTGAATACTTGCTATGAGCAATTCTAAAGCTACCCAACTACTTTTCCTCCATTTAACAGCCCCTGTGAGGAGTGACAAGACATATACTTATACATGTACTTGTGCAGAAGACCCACATACCGTTATGGTGGTTGAAAAAGGAGACGGGGAGCGTCCCTTTAAATGACCAAAATGACTAAAATTCTGTGGGAAGAGAGTTGCCTTGAGTAAAGAAGGTGAGAGATGGAGTTAATCATAACTACATAGGTCTGCATCTGGTTCTAATCAGGCATAAAGTCCACATGTCAGAATGCCTGTATTGCATCAAAACCAGTCTCTTGCAAAGCTTTTCTTCATCTACAGGGTGCTATCATACACAGGTTTCCTTGGAAGAGATTCCAGCTCAGTTCCATTTTCAACTATTGCTTCTATTTTCTCTGTTTGTCTACACTATGCTTTAACTCATTTTTACAGAAAACCAGCTTCTTGCAAACATTAAAGTCATGGTGGGATATAGCTACAGGAGGCATTATTTTTCACCGGCTTTGATAGTCTGTTAGACAAATAACTTAGATATCTGATAGATAACACATTTTTTTCCATTAATGCATATCCCTAGAACCAACAAATGTAACTGCTAATAAATGTTTTTGGCCAAGGCTACTATATTATTGTTTATCATACCATAAAAAGAATTGAATCAAGTACATTTTTTCTCAGAAGACAAATAAAGGTAAATTTCCCTTAGCACTTTTTTGATCATCCTAACCCTAAATCTCTCAAAAGATCTCACTTCCATTATCTAATGTTGTTAGAGGGGAAGATAAAACTTTTGCCTACCTTCTACCCCAAATCCCAACATCACAGGGAGAGGAAGTTTTGCTGTCAATAATTATCTTGAAAGACACATGGAAGATTATTTCAATAGATCAGTGGTTCTCAATCTGTGGTCTGCAGATCCCTGGGGAGGGGATTACGATGTCATCACAGGGGGTCCGTGAAGGCTTGAAGAAATGCTATGATTTAAATCTTGAGTTAAGTCTTGTTGGTCCGTGGCTATGGTCTGTGTATTTAAAGGTGTCTGTGGTGAAGAAAAACTTGAGAACCACTGCAATAGATGTTTACTGTAGTGACATTACTAGATTCACAAGGATGGAAAGATGCGTGAAGATGTTGAGAGGCTTCATAAAACTTGCTGAGATGGACAAACTCACTTTTTTGATTGGAGAAAAGGATAATATCTACATTTATTGGTAACTGGAAAACCCTTTATGGAATTCTTGTGTAAAAAATAAAAGAAGAACTTATGATTTATGATTTTGAGAATTAGACAACATAGATTATAGAAAAGGAGTATGATGTAACTTTAGAGAGAGGGGTTTGATTAGAATGTTGTTTGATTATATATTGCTTCTTTTACTTTCTTTTCCTTTTTCTACATCCTTTATCTTTGTGTCATCTTTAACTGTCCTGTCTTTTTTATTTTTCACATTTACTTTACTATATTTTTTCTTTGTATGAATTTTATTATGTACATAAAATCTTTTAATAGAAATTATTTTTAAAAAAGAATTTGAAAGACTTGCATTTCAGCTCTGAAAATTTGAATGGACCATGATCTGAGAATACTTGAATGTTATGAACCTTCAAATTTGAAAGTTTGAAATTCTTGAAATGAGCAGGGCAAAAACATGATTATTGAAGTGAAGGAAGGAGGAAGACAGGGAGAATGTATTTTAACATTGAATTAATAAACTAGTAGTAACAGGTATTGCAATGGATAGCATAGCAGTAGTGGAATAAAGAGAGGGAGTTGTTCTCCTTCTAAATTCTCCTTATGGCTTACTTTCACAAATATATAAGAACAAGTGGGTCTTAAGACATTTAGGGCTTTGGACAGTTATTATTCCCACAACCAAATATGGGAATCAATATTTTGAAGTTATATGATCGTTTGGGGCCAATGAATGCCTTGGAACAGTCTTCAATTGCAAATTGCCATAGACTACATTGAAGTGATCCATGATAGAAGTTTTAACTTAACCAATGTGATTATCAGCTTCATATGACGATGCTCATATAAAGCTGACTTAAATTGAAGCAGGCTCTTGTTCAGCTGGATCCTGCCAAATTCAGTCTAAATATCTAACTCTGTGCAACCACCCATAATAATACTAGTTTAGTTTATGCAATCTCTTCAGTTCAAGCTAATATAATTATTCTATGTCTGCCTGCCTGCCTGCCTGCCTGCCTGCCTACCTACCTACCTACTTACCTATCTATCTATCTATCTATCTATCTATCTATCTATCTATCTATCTATCTATCTATCTATCTATCTATCTAT
>JANHFL010004150.1:124494-138945 GCA_032468155.1 Oxyrhabdium leporinum
AATCCCAAAAGCCCACCCTGGTGCTATTGCTATTAATGTAGCTATCAAATTTGGATGTTTGTTTGTTCCAACATAAATCACTGAACACTGAGCAATATCTGTTTTTTACGCCCTTTACACACCTTTGGATAAATGCTTTTAGCAAATCCACACATCGTTTAACCTTAATACAAAATGATATGTCTTCATGACATTTCATCTCATTGTTTCATCTTTCTATAAGTGAGGCAACTCAAAATATCTTTTTATAGTTGTAAAATTTTAGATGCCTTCACAGTTCTAGGGAAACTAAGGAAAAGAGCTTTCTAAAGATATTCTGGATCGGTATCAGATTTTATAAAATTCGTTAACTTCCTTTCTAGCATTTTCTCATAACTTGTTTTTTTTAATATTCAGATTCTGAGGATTGTTTTCAGGGTTATATATACATCTATATGCTTTACATATACCCCCCCCACCGCACACTTTCATACATGCATAATTCAAGAACTATGGGGAATAAACTAGGTATTAAAGCATGCTTCTTTTGATTTCTTTTGAAAAACATGTGAAATAGTCATTAGAAAGCAGATGTTAGCAATTAGGAAGGAAAAGAAGGGTACAGATTGGATTTGGCTTTTCATTGAAAAAAGATGACTCAGAATGTCAACAATTTGTAAATACTCACTGGAGAGTATGCAATTACCTCTATTACATTTTGTATAGAAATTGAGCATGATTATGCATATATATTTATGAGTCCATACTGAAAACAAGTTTCAGTCTTCAAAAATGCTTTCAGATTAACCCAAACATGAATATACGGTATCAATATTTTAATGATATAATCACATCAAATCATAAAGTGTTGCTTCCGCCAACATGGGGAGAATCACAGTGAATATTTGGAAAAGAGAACAAATAGGAGACTTTGGAGTGTTAGGATCTTGATTCTTTATCCTCATAACTGTGCCAACTCATATAGTAACCTACCTAAAGTCACTATAATCCAAAGGAGAGACTGCTATGAAGCTAAACTTGTACTTCACCACCTTAAAAACTGAATCTATTTTCTGTACTTTGGGCTGAGGGCCAAAATCAGGCAACCAGCAATGTGTGAAGAATTCATCAAGCTATAGCCTGTTCCAATTATATCTCTCCTTGAATAATTGGAAAATGAGGTTTTTATTAAGTGTTGCCTGGCACCATGGGATGTGTGAGAAAGACGGTGAGAGATTGGGGAATAATGCTTGGCTATTCTATAATAACAGGCAGGGGGAGATGTGACAGAAGGCTACAACTTGGCCATTGCAGGGAAAGGAAGGTGGTGGGTGTCCTGGCTTTTTTTTAGAAGTCTGTATAATCAAGAAAATCTAGATGACAGTGAAAGTGAGCCCTCCAGCCTAAAGATTCCATTTTTTTTAATGCCAAGTCACTTTCTAGGATTTGCTAAGGCTGGATGCAGCAAAATGGAAGTTTTGAATTGGCAGAATTCTATCAGTCAGACTATTCTGTGATTTGGCATGTTAGGGACAGAGGGTAAGAAAGTGATGTAGCTGTCATCTATAGGGGACTCTCACCGATCAGAAGCTCCATTAGACCATCTTGAGCATTTGCAAATTCAATTTGCGTAAGTGGGACAAAATCTAGGGATCCTTTTGGTGTAATATCTGGATTACATTAGATTTCTTGTCTTGCAGGATTCCACTATCTGTGATGTGGTTGCCCAGTCAGGAAAAAGCTCAGAATCTGAAGTCCACCATGACAGTCATAAACTGATTCCAATTGTGTCTGGTCAACATGAATCTAGATCTGTTATTTGGCAAAAGAAAACCTATTCTTTTGTTGTGAGTGTAGTGAAGAGGAATCACTTCTGTGCCTTGATTGCATTCCCACCCACATGACTGGTGATCCTTTTCAGTGCTGCACAACATCTCCTCCACTGAGCTTGGTTTTTTGCTTGCAGATGTTTCATTACCCAACTAGATAACATCATTGTTATTTGGTGCGGGGTTTACTCACTGTTTATATATAATCAGATGTAAGGGTGATCTGGCTGCAACTGTTTATATACAGTAGCTTGCCCATAGGTGGCAGTATGGTTTTCTCCTTGGTAGTTCCTTGATTAGGGTGTTGTTTTCTGTTTAGTGTTAATCCCTGCTTATCTGGGCGTAGAGTGCTGGAAAGGGGATCAAATTTATGATATATGCTCTTCAAAGAGATATGTTTGGCTCCTCCTGTTCTCCCAGTATTTAATTGTTAAGTATTTAAATAATTGTAATTTTGGTTTGCTTTTAATTGCATCAATTTTATTACATTTTATATTCTGCATTTTTCTTGTTGCATGTTCCTTGAGAATTGAAAGAAACTTTGATAAGTAAAAAAAAGTGATCTTGTGAAACTCACAAATTTGTTTGCTTACTTAGCATTTCCTTCATATGCTGAACATCGTCTAAGAAGTTCCTTTCTCACATTTAAAAGTATGTAATCAGAAAAAAGTTTCCTCTATAGAAAGGAAGAGAGATTTTATGAAAAGTTAGTCAAAAAAGATAAAGCATGTGTTTGCCATCTTTCCTCCAGATATGAGAACCAGATGCTTAAATTTGCCAGCCACTATGCTTAATATAACACTCTTTTTTTTATTAAACTGAGTTTTATAAAAGCTCACCACCACTGTTAATGACTTCCAAAGAGGTCACATATTCCTTGTTGCAACTATCATTATATATTTAGAGTAAATTAGACTGCCATATAGACTGGTTCTGATTATTGCTGCAGAAGAGCAGAGGGGTACCTTAATTCTTCTCCCCTGCCTTTGATAAATTAAATAAACTATAAATGGTGATTCCTTCAACCTGCAAAAGGGCGAGTCCATCTGTGATTCATTTTGCATTGCTTTAAAGAAGATTTATTTGATTAAATTGGGCAGAATCTAGACAGAATATAGATCCTCCCCTTTCTTTTTTAGTTCTATTGCTCAGGAGTGGGAGAAGAAGAAGAAAACCCAGCCTAGCACAGACATTTCAAGAATGAAAAATTGTCAGCATGTTATTATTATATGAGCAACGTTTGCTGCCTTCGTGGTGAGATAGAAGATTGTTGCCTAGCCAATTGGAAGAACGTTGCTCAAGAATGGATTTAATGTTCAATAGGCCATATGCCACTATCAAGCCTTTCATGGGAAAGATTGGTCCAAACATGTAGGATAGCTTATTAATTAATCAACCTAAATTGATAGAAGATCAAAAAGCACATTTTCAAAATGATATTGATTTTATTTTAGATAAAAAACTTTAGAGAAGATCTCATGTCTGAAAAAATAATGATAGGTTCAATTAAGACAAAAATTAAACTGCCTCCTCCCCACAGTTTATTTTGTAATAATAATTTTTTAAAATTATGTGTACAAGTATAGGATTTTTACAGTGAGATGTATAGCCAAACAACATCAACAACTCCAAGGTAATATATACTACAGATTAATTAACCATTTGTAATTCCATTAGAAGAGGCTGGATCCATGCATGATATATGGATAAAAAGGCAGGCATTCATGCATGGTACATGTGTGAGAAAGAACAAATATGTAATAAATGAAGCAGTGGTTGGGAGAGAATGGATAATAAACCAGTAAGTTGGTCCAACATTTGCTCTGGCTAGGAAAAGAGATGAAGAGAGAATACATGCATAATAGCTGGATGGGTAAAAAGACCAAAGATAGGATTATGGATTGGTTGAAAAGGATACCTATTTCATTTGCATCACTTACAAATAAAGTTATATCCATGTACAGGTACAATATACATTTTCAACCAAAGGAGGAATGATAGAAGACTCCATTCAATGCTATCTTCCATGTTATGGACAAAGTCTTTTTTTCAAAAATCTTGAAAATCTACTTCCATAACAATCAGGGCCAAATTCCTTTCATATCCCAAATTTCCCTATGGAACACGCTGCTAATATCCAAGAAATTCTATTCATAGAAGTTAAAAGTAAGCAGAATAGAAAGTAGCCTGAATTCCTAATGGGAACTAAAAGCTGCTATGATTTTTCTAAGTACTTAAAAGGATTGCAATATTTATGGTTTTTGGGGTGTGAAAAATATTGAAAATTACTAGTTACACTGACAACAGTGGCAATCAACTAATTAGAATATAGTGCTAGCACTATCAGAAAAGATTGCTTGGGTCTTTCTGGCAATGTTGTAGTTACTTCCATTAGCTATTATCTTGTGGGTGTGCACAGTTTGATTCTCTGCTTGGCAGCCTTCAGGCACAAGATCCTTCCATTGCAATCTGAAGAAATTGTGTGAGGGAAACTAAGCCTTCTTCCTCTCCCTCTCTCTGCCACTGCTTATGAAGAATTGTCTATGTAGTGATAAGTGGAGTTAGGTTGAAATTCCCCTATCTTCATCTTTCCTGACAAGCAGGAAGAATGAGGGAGATCAAAAGCGAATGAAAATCAATAGGATTAAGGTATTGAAATTCTTCTATTTTGCCACAGGCTGTCACTATAACTCCACACACTTTATAGCTGGAGATTTTCTTTTTAGAAAGGAACAGATTAAATTAAAGGAAATAGCTAGAGCAGACAAGGTTTGCCCTTGGTTTTGGGTGGTTTTTTTTTTACAAGTTTCTAAAATATAATCTCTCTGAATATTTTTCTAGGGATCTAAAGCCTACACACATGTCTTTATGAAGTGAATGAAGTATTGGTCTTCATAACATGCAAGCTGAGTTTATGGAGGTTATGGTAGGAGGGCATGATAAGAAGAGAGAGAGAGAATGAGAGGCAAAGAATTTAATAACAATTTTAATGTTGCAGGGTTTTGCATACGCAGGCTGTTTGCGTTCCCTGTACAGCTTTGGTTTAAAAGTACAGAAGTGAGAAATCTGTGACCATGTTGACTATTGCTTGGCCTAATTGATACTACGCCAAGCTCTTCTGATGACAACTGATTAGTTTACCTCAACAATGAAATATTTCTATTACTGGAGGACCATGAGTTGGGGCAATCATCTTACA
Organism: Oxyrhabdium leporinum; assembly: GCA_032468155.1. Classification (NCBI taxonomy): domain Eukaryota; kingdom Metazoa; phylum Chordata; class Lepidosauria; order Squamata; family Cyclocoridae; genus Oxyrhabdium; species Oxyrhabdium leporinum. Next base: position 129,502 of record JANHFL010004150.1, read on the forward strand.
ATTCATACATGAAAGTTTGATTCAGGATTTGAAATGATAAAGTGGACTGATATTTTTCATTCAAGGAAATAAAAACAATCAGTTAAAATACTGTCCCAAGAGATGTTTCAGTACTTTGGTTTTCCATTTTTACTTTCCTATTAATTGAGCTATTGCACAAAATTACACTGACCTTCTGACTCAGAATTTTCAAAATGTCACGCATTTTGGGCATGTAGCTCATGGCACATAATTATACAGATTCAAGAATCAACAAGTACTACAAGAGGATCTGTTCTTCTTCCCCATAGTTCATGCACATCATAGATGCACATGATGATCATCAGATAGAACAAGTATGAAAAACCTAGTCATTCAGGTAGATGTGTAGCCAATATTTTGTGCTGATCAAAAACTATGGCATATCTGGGATTATTAGAGGATACCTTTCAGAAAGCAAATGCTGTAGCTATTTCTAAAGCAAGTATTTAAGTGAAAACATAATGAATGGGAAAGGCCACAGGAGAAATGACACCTTCCCAAGGAAAAGAAGAAAATAAAGAGCCCAATAAAGGAAAATAAAGGTGAGTGAGGTGGGGAAAGTTAGCATCCTTGAAACTGAAATTACAAATGTTTCTTAAAGGCTGAAAGCAAATTCAATCAAATACCTTTATATTATCCTCCAGTTTTTGGTATCATCCAATGAACATTTGGTTTATGTGGTACTAACTGCCCAAAGGATTGCAACTGCCATCCAATATTTTTTTCAGCATAGAGAAGCTTAACAGAAACTTGTGGCAATCAAGATTTTCTCAGCCAGATCTTGTGTGTTGGGTTCCTATAACAAAGTTACCCTTTTAAAATCAGTTCAGTTTTAACAATCATTCTTCCAGGTTTCCTGATTCATCTTAAATGCAGTTTTTTCCACAAGGCATACTGATTGAATTTGTACTGAGTCCAGGCAAGAAAGATTAATCTTTGGCTAAAGTTAAATTTCTATCTGCGGAGTTTTGCACCGCTCAATTTGGAATGTAAATTTTCATAATCTCAAAGGCTCGTGTGGGAGAAGAAATTGTTCCAGTATGACTTCTCTTTAGGTTCCGTTAAGCACAATGATTTATGATCATACTAAACTGGAGCTTAGTCAAAGGATCCTAGATACAGTTCATCAAAATGATCAGAGCAGAATAACAAGTTCAATGTGTTTAAGTGCCCAGATTTACAGCAAAAGTTAACTAGGTCCATAAATCAATGTATTATGCCAAATATTGCAGAATGATTTTTATTAGCACATATGCTTTCTTGGACAATCTCCTTTCAAAGGTATATGATATTACCATATTCATATAAGCTGCTCAGAGTGGCTGTGAAACAGCAGCCTACATTCTATATAGAAAGTGCTATGTAAAGATTGGTTTAGAGTATTATCTCCTTCTCCCATGAACTATCAAGGCCAATCTGATATATTTTTGTCTTTTTCTGATTAACTTGAATCATTTTGAAAGTCACCAAATGTCTTTGAGGGCATGTAATGTTCAACTGGGATCTTCCAAAACAAGGGCTACGAATAGAATGTTAACGTTTACACTTATAACGTTATTGATGCTGTCTTGCTTTGGTTTTTATATCAGTGACCAAACAAAAATATAATATTAGGATTGACTTTAAATCACAAACGTCTTTATGTCTAGTAAGCAAAATTGATTCCGTTAAGGCCTATTATGTGGCTCATGTATCATTTCACATAGGTTTCCCTTAACATAATTATAATATAAATAAATATATTTATTAGATTGGAATTGTACCTATCACCTATCATGAGCTGGACTCTATACTGATCCAAACTGAGACCTGTTAAGTCCAAAAGCAAATTAAGTTTGGAGAGAAGAAAGTAGTTTACTATAAAATGACCTTCTCAGTTCAGTTATAAGTTTCATAAAAAGCCCAGCTGGGAAAAAACAAAACACAACACATAAGAAGTCCTGGGGAATCCATGTCGGTTCAGTCTAGATGAAGCAATAACTTATTCTATAACAATGCTAATGATTATACCTGGAACTGTCTGCTACAAGGTATTCTGTTTTACTCAAAGGCTATTATGCAAGCAGAAATTCCCTAAACTTTGGATTTTTCCACCTTGGCTTTTGTTTGAATTGCTCTGAGTTCATCCTCTCTCCCCTTAATAATCCTTTCAATATTGATGACTCTTTTCAAAGGTGAGGATTTCAGCCCTGAAAAAAAGAAAAACCAGCAGCAATAATCACCCTATAAAAACCTTCCTCAACTGCTACCTATGTCATTATTATTAATGTTGGCTGCACAGTCAGCCAGTTATTTAGTCTGGATTTGACATTATTATCCACCCATTGACTCCTTCACAAGGACCTTCTATAGGCAGATGCTGTCTGATGGTGTTATAAATATTGTCACAGGATGTAAGCTGTAAGGGGTATCATGTGACAGGTATCTTTCTGTTTGAATTCTAAAATCCAAGAACCATTTAGCTTCTTCGTTTTCTATTATTTTGCAAGTTCTTGATTGAGCCAAATTATATTTCTTGGAGATGCTGTAACACACCATTGTTGCTACTATGTCATGCCATTGTTTGCAGTCAGTCTGTGCGATATTCTTGCAGCAGCTGACTAGGTAGCTCACTGTTTCTTCAGCTTCTTTGCAGAGACGGTATTTGCTATCTGTTTCTGTCTTCTTAATTCTTGCTTTGTATGTGTTTGTTCTTAAGGGTTGGTCTTGTGCAGCCAGAATTAGCTCCTCGGTCTCTTTCTTCAGCTTTCCTTATCTTAGACATTGCCAGATCTTGTTGCCATCTGCTCTACCTGCTATATTTTATGTACTGGCATGTCACAGTTTGCCTTGCTATATCTGTTTTGTATTCTTTATTTGGCCTTTCTTGTAGGCCAGTTTGGTCTCCAACACTCAGTAAGCCTTCGTGGTATACCAGATTCAATGCCTCTTCCAGTTCTAGTCCTGTATTAGGCTGTTCTGTTATAATACTAGCTTCCACTGAATATGTTTATCAGTTAACATGAAGGACTCCATCAAACCTATTTTAGCATTGAGAATGAAACTTGATTTTGAAAATTCTTGGAATTTAAAAGTTTAGTTCTGGATGGGAGGGAAGGAAAGCATCCTTACTTATTTTTTCCCCATTCCTGCAATACCTGTGCATAAATCAGAATGATTTTCTGCCTTGCTTCTCATTTCACCAAGATCTAGAAAGGTTTTTGTCAAACTCTCCAGAACTCCAATGATTTCTCAAATTTTTTTGAAATGCATTTTGTTCTATAAGAATGTTCCAAAGGGAATATGCATAACCAAATCCTTCTAAAGTATTATTGGATGTACTTTCAACTTGTAAAAAGTGAAGAGCAGGACTGATTATTCCAGGTGGCAAAGTAATAACTAACACAGGTGAGAGACCCTTTTTGTGGCCAGGAGCTACGATTCAAAAGAGAGAGGAAATAACGTGCAATATATTTTGATCACCAAAAGATTCACTCCATGAAATCCTTAGATATCTAGAGGCAGAATAATTGGCCTATTTATTATATTCTGGACTTTGCTGTTTTTATATTACCCTTTTCACTAAAACAAATATGATGGAAAATCATGCAATTTTGGCCATTTATCAGTGAATTTTTGCATCAGGTTCTTGGACGGCAGAACAAAGCAGTAGAAGAAGTTATACCATAGTTTGGGCCAAATGCAGCATTCAAGTTGTTCTTTCCCAGCGTAGGAAGAACAAATAAGAATTCTGCAAATTATAATTATTATAATTCATAGTAACAAGCAAACCGAAATTGAAGAGCTTTGGAATATTTTCAACTGTTTTGTTATGATATATTCCTCCACAATTCAATTGGTGTAATCATTTTCCCCATCCTTTCATCATAGGATGGCTTTTTCTTTAAGATGGCAAATCATGTACTTTGAAAACACATAGTTCAATCCGAAATCCATGGCACTTCCCATTAGAAAAGATCTCAGATAGGTAGAAGAACTCTGCTTTACAATTGGAAAACTGATATTGACTGAATTAAAATAGGTTAGCCTTCCTCAGTTTAGAATTAGAGTCTGAATTCTAAGCCACTTCTGGGTGCCCTTCAGGTAAACATGACTGCAAATTGCAGGTTTTATTTATTTATTTTTTAAAAAATTCCTATGCCTTATTATTGTTATAAATAACTGAAGGCAGTGAACATATATAATACTCCTTCCTCATCTTGTTTTCTCCAAGAATCCTGTGAGGTGAGTTGGCCTGAAAGAGAGTGACTGTCCCAGAGTCACCAGAGGGCTTTCATGCCTAAGATGGGACTAGAACTCAGAATCTTTAAAAAGCACCTTTGGGACAACATGACCTGGATGCTTGAGAATCTCCATAGACATTCAGTCTCCTGGCTTCTAGCCTGGTGCCTTAACTGGCTCTCCTAAGGACAATGGAATTCTCTGAGTTCTTCTATTCCAACACATCTGGAAGGACCAGATTGAACAAGACTTGGATAAGACCCTTTCATATATGTTTATGGGAATCATGTTTAACTTTCATTTGGAATGCTTACCAAACAAGAAACCATCAGCCCAGCTGACATATTTCTATTTGTTGTAATCCATCTCTTGATTTAAATGACTGTCATAAAGGGAAGAAAAACTTGATGGTGCTGTAACTAAAGGCATTATAGGGATGTGTAACAGTCACATAAAAACATAAATTTGGGAATCTAAACATTAGAAGGAATTGCTCAAAAAGATCCACTTCAACCTGCTATTGGTAGTATTGATGGACCCGAGCAATGGGTATTGTTATGAAAGTAATTCATCCACTGTGACAGTCATTAATCCATGTGCTTGCTCAACCTTAGTTCCTATTGGTCAAACACAATTTTAAATCTTGCTTGTGTTTGAGCAAAAGCTTAACTTTTCTTCCAATCTGATTTAATGTAAGGAGTGGATCATAAAACAGATCATTTGCTTTGCCAGATGTTTTCCCCTCACACTTACTATAAAAGAGGTGGGGATAGGAATCCACATAGGCAAACACTGAGAATCTTCTCCACTCTTTGAACTGTTAAAAGCACATTTGGCAGTTTGGGGGCTCTCACTTCCTCCCTCCCTCCCTTTCCAACCTGCACACAAATATGGAAATCATAGAAAAGATATGAATAATGAACTCATAAATCAAAAGACTGTCATTACAAGATGGTTACTGTAAATAGGAATGCATGTGTTTCCCAAATATTTTTTTTAATGATGGTAAAAGCTGAATCCTTCAAACTTCTTTACATTTTAAAAAAGTATTCTGTTTAGCTGGGATTCCTGCCAGTCTCATCTGAATCATTACTTTTCAGACAAAGCAAAGCAAAACAGCTTGGCAAACTGGTTCTAGATTGATCTAGCTACACATCCAGGTTCTTCTATTAAAGCTGCATAGACTACAAGGAAGTTTTCTGTTGTTAATCCTCTCCACCCATTGAATGAAATTCTGATGTTGGATGAGCATGACCTGATGAGCATGACCTGAAGAACAATGTCTGAAGTGTTCACCCAAACCTGTTCCCAGACAGTTTTAATAAATCCACTGGGCATGAATCAGAAACAGCCTTGCCTTGAATTCCCTTCAGAATAAGGGAGACAGTTTTAAAAGTGTAACAGTTGATAAGGATATATCTAGCCTTTTAAAAAATTTTGCGCACTGAAGCTGAAGTAGACTCCCGTGCCTCTGCCAACAGAACTCTAAATGTAGATATTGGTAGCTATTTCCCACTCAGTTCTATAACATTCATTGTTATCCAAAGACTCCAAAATGTAAACACTAGAGACTAAGTGTTTAATTCGGATTTGAAGCAATGCATGCATTTCCAAATGCTGTTGAACGATCTAGTGGAATGTTGGTTAAAAAACCGTTGCAGCCGCTATTGGTCACGTTCCCCATAGGGATGCCTCCCAGATGTGTGGACCTCGACACCCATTCCGGCAGGCAAAGTTCATAATCTTAAACACATCAAAAGTTGGAGAAAGCTGTAGTAGATATAAGAGAGAATTAAGGAAAGAAGACTAATGTTTAACCCTAGAAGTACAAATAATTGAAACTGTACAAAACATGGTATAGCTACAATGGAAAATAGACCAACAAATTTTGTTCTATTATTCCATGATATCTGAAAATCAAGTTGAAATCTTTTATTTTACAAATTTTCTGCTTAAAGCCAGATCTCGCATTTTGAACAATCCATTCATAAACATCTGTATGGCAAGGAGCCAGCAATGTTCTTCATCTGTCCATATTCATAGAAATATCCATCTTGGAAAGGTTTTCCTGTCCCACTGGTGTACTGTGAGCCAGAACAAATGCGATCATCTTTTAAACTATCCTTTCATGTGGTATTTTGGCATATTGGTTCCTGAAGTGTCCTTAATTGTTATTGTAATAATAACACAGGAGTATTTTGGCTTGAATCAACATTCTCAAGCTTACATGCCTGTGAGTCCCATTACTAACAGGATAACTGAAATTCCTCAGCAATCTCATACTTGCAACACTTTTTTCTAAATCATATTACTCCAGGGAGAACTGTGCACAAGAGTTTAGAATAATTATTATCTTGCTGGAAATGTGCAAAGGATGTCATTCCAAAATGGTTATTAGAATGAAATTCTTAAGGAAATATATACCAGTGACATTTTGGGCTACTAGATACTACGTTGTAAAACCCTTTAAGAGTTTTTAATTTTGAAATAATTATTGGCCGCAGCAATAGCTTCATGCTATATTGTAATGGCCAAGAACATTTTTTTTTAGTGTTTAATATGTAATGGATCCTTAAATGGCTTCTTGTATACTTTTTCACATTTCAAGGGACTTTGGAAGTCAGCATAACAGAGATTTCCACAAAGTCCTGCTTTTCAAAGGGAATTAGAAAATGAACAGGTGCTCATAAGGAAATGATGTGAGCAATGCACTTGACTTCAATCATTGTGTCATACTCATCTATGGACATTTAGAGCAGGGTGTGGGATTTTCTTTTATCACAGTGGCTTAGGAAATTCTTCCATGCAGTTTGAAAATAATATGTAAAAGGCACCCCGTAATGCAGTGTCAGCACTTTGATTAACCAATTACATCTATTTCAGGCTAATTAATATGTATTGCAATTTCTTCTTAGTTTTTTTTAAGAGAGATTTTATATCCTTCCCATTTAAATCAGTTCACTCTTATCCATTAATGTGTTCTGCATGTATCTGGCCTCAAATCGTATCCTCTGTTTTCTAGCAAGATCCCACGCTCTTGGAGTGCTCAGGATGGTCCCGGGTTAACTAAACAGGCAGCTGTTCACTATTTATTTTTATCTCTTTGTTAGATGGATAGCCATGTTCTCCATATATTACAGACCATCCATCCTCTGCAGTTAATCAACCAGAGCTCTTCAGAATGGCCGTTCATTCATCCTGACGACTCATTGCTGTGGCTTTCATTCAGACATATGTGATCCTTGTAATTAGATACTATTCCGTATAGTAATCTTAACTTGTTGTTGTTTCTAAGCTTCACTTCGGTTTTCAATTTTATGCGTGCAACATTTGTAAGGCATTTCATGGCAAGTTTGCCTAGTTCAGAAATCCACTAATCTAATTCAGTTACAAAATTCTGCAGATCTCTGTATAAAATAATGACTGCAGGAAGCAATGTGTTTTGCTTGCCTGCCAGCTTTTCATTCAGTATGAGTTAAACTATATCACAATTACAGCAGACTCACGGCAATAATTAGATTTCATTGTCCTTTTATTTATATTTCCAATTATGCAGCAGGTACTTATTTTAGTAAACATGCATATCTTCAGCTTCTGGTGCTAATGTAAAGGAGTTAACAATTCAAATTCATATTTCAGTCAGTCAATTAATGTCATGGAGAACAATAACTCTATTTCGAGTAAATCTGGATCCAGCACTAGGAGAAGCTGCAAAACTTCCCAATTTTTTTAAAGACCCAATCAAAGTTAGATTGGCAGCTCTTTATAGAATCACCAACTGAAATCCATTATCACATTTCATAATCACTTAGCATTTTGCAAAGCATGGATTCACGCGTATGCACACACAAATATATAAAACACATATGAATACACAGAAGACTGAATTTCCTTCAGAAGATGGAAGCCCATCTGTAATTGGTTTGGATCAGTGATGGCCAAATGTTAGCCTGTTGGCCAGATATGGTTTCTACTCTCATTTTTTTCTCATGCTTTCTCTGTATTTTACAACAGACTGGATGTGCAAGGCATTATTTCTCACATGGCAGACATCTCTCGCAGCAGGAAATATGACGTATCCCAAGATCTCAGCATGGTTGAGGCATCCTGAGCCAAGACCTAATATACACAGCCCTTGCTCATTTTATTTTAATGAAAACAATAGATATCTCAAAGGCTGACACCCACATTGGCTGCTTTGAAATTCAAGCTTCAAGGACTTCTAATATTTCAAATATAAGGTGAACATTAGGACTCCACAATTCTTCTGCCCAAAGTTAAAATCTGGGTCTTAGAATAACCCAGAAACTTCCATTCTCCCACTTGATGAAGGTACATTTTAGCCATTATCTTCGCTGGCAGTTTTAACAAAACAAAACAAAACAAAACAAAACACTTCAGAGGTATCAAGCAATAGGAAAGATGATAGTTGAGGCCCTAATCAACACCTGGTGTCCCGCTATGAAGTCCAAATTTAGTAAATATGGACTACATGGTAAATCTTTGTACCTATTGCTGTAATTTTGACTGACTCCCACATAGTGCATTTTGCGAAAAGAGGTAATCTAGTATGAGCTCTCCTAATTCAGAACAGGAAAATAGTACAACAAATAAACTAACTCTCTTCTCTGCACAAGCCTATCTAGTCTCAATCAATAATGATTTAATTAGTTTTTTTAAATTCCTATAAGGGCTGAACATGTGAATGACTCCAAAGCAGGTTGATCACTGAACTCTTGCTTAAGATCAAACCAATAAAACACTTTGCAAACACTACTAAAATGACTGAATCGAAGGTCCTGCTCAAAGCATGAAATAAGAGGTTTCAGTCAGTAGAAATTTAAATAAGACCCAAATGTGAACAATCCCTAGAATTAATCATAACTATATAAATCAGCACAACTCAGTCTCCTGATCTGTAGGCCAGCACACTATACCAAATTGGCTCTCCCTGATTACTTTCTCACATAATTCCCCCTAGCTTCCACACACTTGATGTAAAAAAGATTCCATTCCATTCTGTTCCTACTAGGCAGTATTTCATGCAGTGGTGGGATTTAAATAATTTAACAACTGGTTCTCTGCCCTAATGACTGGCTGGTGGGTGTGGTCATGGTGGCCGTGGCCAGAGGTGCATGACAGGCAGCAAAAACGGGCTGCAGGGGGGGGGTGCTGTCTCCATCCCCATTTTGGGCCTAGTAG
>JANHFL010004150.1:157322-167377 GCA_032468155.1 Oxyrhabdium leporinum
ATTTCTTGTGGTCTTTAGCTTTACTGGACTTTTCAGTTAAGGGCGAAGTGGACAAAAATGCAGATAAAATTGGGCATACCCTCCTCCCCGTTCCTACCTGACTCCTGGCGGGCTTCGATTCCACTGGCGGGACCGCCGCTGCGTCCGTCTCTTCCTGCCTCCTCCGGTGATTTTTTGCGTCGGCTGTCTTCCCTCCTCCCTCGCTCCCTTCCGTCTCGGCCGGCAGTCGGAGGAGTCCGTTCCAGTCGGGCCCGGATCCATCCCTCCAGGATCGCGTGGCCCAGAAGTTTTGCCTCTCCCCTCTGACGCACTTTAAAGAGTCTTTCCCCCTTCAACCTCAAGGCGAGTAATAGCGACCAATCATCAAGCCATTTACCAGGCTTCAGAGGAAGCTGTTTATGTGATCCGCGGCACTAATTAGGCTCATGAACTAACAAATCGTTTGCGCCACTTTGGGCAAAGGGACCCCGATCGCTCGCCTGCCATGGATTGCCGCTGGACTTAAAAGGGGCCGCCTCGGGCGCTGCGCGAAGGAAGGAAGGAAGCAAGGAGCGAGCGGGAGGGAGGGCGGACGAACGGGCGGGGGGGTGGGGGTGGGCGAAGAAAGAGGGGGTGGGGGGGTGGGAGACGAAGAAGAAAAAAAGCCAGAACTTCGCCCAGCAACTTTTCCCCCCCTTAGTGGATGAAGGGAGCGCGGGAGCCGAGAGGAGCGGCTGCAGACAGCGTCTCCCTTTCGGGCGCTCGCCTCTTCATGCGGCCAAGCAGTTTTCCTCCCGTCGCCGTCGCTGGCGGCCGTCCGGCGGCCGGACTCTGGATCTAGGCGGGCCGATCCCTCCGATCTCCTGGCCAGGACCCCGAGGAGGAAAAGCGGCGGCGGCGGCGGCGGCAAGCGGCAGGCCAGCCGGAGGAGCGTCTGCCCGTCGCCAGGATGTTCCAGCCTACCCCGAAACGCTGCTTCACCATCGAATCTCTGGTGGCCAAAGACAGCCCTTCCTTGCCCGCCTCCCGCGTCGAGGATCCCATCCGGCCGGCGGCGCTCAGCTACGCCAACTCCAGCCCCATGAATCCTTTTCTCAACGGCTTCCACTCGGGCGGGCGTGGAGTCTACTCCAACCCGGACTTGGTCTTCGCCGAGGCTGTCTCGCACCCGCCGAATCCCGCCGCCGTCCAGGTCCACCCCGTGCCCCCGCCCCATGCCTTGGCCGCCCACCCGCTGCCTTCTTCTCCCTCGCCGCACCCGCTCTTCGCCTCGCAGCAAAGGGACCCGTCCACCTTCTACCCCTGGCTCATACACAGATATCGGTATCTGGGCCACCGGTTCCAAGGTAAGCGCAGGGGAGAGGGCCGGCACTCTCGCTTCCCCGGGTTTTCTGCAGACGGTGGGTGGGTGGGGGAATAAATCGAGGAGGGGGGATCCCGATTGCCATTATTGAGGAAGAGGGCCAAGTCCACCGCCTTCGAGTTCAGGTGGGAGCCGGGAGGAAGTCCCGGCTCTTTGTCCCCGCTACCTCGAAAGCCATTGGCGTCCCCGATAAATAATTGTTCGAGTTAGTCCGGATCAGCTTCCAAGGACTTTCGACTTGTTCCCTTTATCTGGATGGATCTGCGAGGCTCTTGCACGCCTGGATCTGCAGTCTGGCGGGAGTGCAAAGAGAACGGAGCAAGCAGGGAACTTCGATTCCGGGAATCGATGTGGCTCAAAGGAGCCACCCTCCTCCGGGAGAATAGAGGGAATTTTTGTAGAAATTCCTGTCTTTCGGCTTAGGTTTTCTTTCCTATTTTTTTTTTCTTTTTCGTGTTCGTCTGAATCTTCGACGAAATAAACCGGTGTAATCATTTAAGTCGGGGGCAGGGGGCTTCTCCTGTAAATTAACCTATCGCTGGAAATTCCAGTGAAAAAATCTAGAGTTTGTTAAAACCGGAGGAGAACAAAGGGGTAGGGTGGAAGCTAATTCTTGTTAGTATTAGGGCAACTTTTAATATCTCACAACTGAATTTATTTTTAAATAGACAAACCAAAGGTGACATGCATTTGGGTTTAATGCTGTCTCCTGAACTCAAATATTTATGCTAGTTCTTTGAGAAACTCCCCTAGCGGCTTCAGGAAAGGACTTTGTATCGTGTGCATATGTGTATTTCTAACTAGCTAAAATACAAGCACGTCTACACACTTCTCTTTTGAGTCCTTCGGGTTACAGTAATTGACTTCCGAAGTGCGGCTTCTAAGGGAAGTTCCTTGGAATACATTCCTTTAAAGTCCAGGGTCTCCAAGGGTCTTAACTTGTCAGGAAAACAACAACTTAGGTCGCCCTGCAGTCGCATCCCCCTGTTTTGGTTTGGCACCTTTCCCTCCTCCGCTGTCATTTTCCAGTGAACGGGGAGATCTTTTGAACAGCACAAAGTAAAGCTGCACAGACTTGGGAAAGATTCCTGGCTAACAGCTTTTCCCTTTGGTTCCTTTCCCTTTCCCTATCTTTCCTAATGGGTTCGCATATAATTACCACTAAATAGAAGAGTGGGTGGGTGAAAGGACTCGTGGCAGGTGAGACAGAGATAAAAAGAGAGAAGGTAGTTTTGTGTGTGTGTGTGTGTGTGTGTGAGAGAGAGAGAGAGAGAGAAATTCGGAGGCCCAGTGATTAAGACTTTTGAAGGCTAAAATGGGGGTGGGGGAAGAGAGGAGCAATCAGTCTGAGAGATCTATACTCGCTGCCTATGCCTGTAAGGCATCTGTCCTGCTATAGTGCACTCCTGCTCTCTTCTCTCTCTCTCTCTCTCTCTCTCTCTCTCTCTCTCTCTCTCTCTCTCTCTCTCTCTCTCTCTCTCTCTCTCTCTCTGTCACACACACACACACACACACTGGGTGCAGTTGCAATCCTAACCCACGCCAATGCCTTGGAAAAGTATATATTTGCGCTTCAGTTATTTTATAAAGCTTTCCTTCCCCCCCCCAACAAACAAACAAACAAACGCCATCCGCCAAATTCGCTATGGGATACCTATTTGGGGGTGTGGGGAAGACAGGTCGAATTCACACTGGCGCTACTCTCGGGTTGCAGCGATTACCCAGAAGGAAGAGAACTGGTAGCAGGCGGGTGATTATTATGGGACTAAACTCTGGGTGGAAAATTAAGGGTTTCGCTCACTCCGTAATCCGCGCTCCGTTGTGCTCGGGTTGTTGAAAAGCACCAGCGGAAAGGAAGGGCTTGGCTGTGGGTTGTGTCTCTCGTCAGACTCGGACGTGGGCCTCGCCGGAAAAAGGAGCGAAATAACAAGGCGGGGATAGGATTTTTCAAGCCTTTACTAAAAACGTGGAGTTTTTCGTGTTTTTGTTTTTTGCAATGGGAGAATGCAGCGCTGAATGTGTGTGCGTGCGTGTCACGGAAAGAAAAACACAACCGTGTTTTTGTTTTAGATAGGACAAAGGCCCAATGAATTCAGTGCGACTTATTTTTAAGGTACGATCCCCGCTGCGCCGTTTGCTTGCTTGCATGCTGCAGAAGAGGAGAGTGGCATAGGAGGACTCTGAATTTCGTAAAACCAACTTTGGCAAGAGCGATACCCCGACCCCATTTTTCAAAACGGATAGTGGCAAGGGAAGTAACTCTACCCGCTTATCTTAGTTGGGAACTGACAAAGAGTGTTTTCAAAATAAACAAAAGTGCTCAGCAAGGAGAAGAGGAAGAAGGAAGAAGGAAGAGCGCCGGGGTTCGTGACACCGAGAGAATAAAGTGGGAGTTTAGAGTGGACCCGGGTGGGAGATCTATTCAGAAAATTGTGTCTCCTGAAAGATTCTGTTTTGCACCTTTCCCGGAGTACGCGGAGAAGACTGACCCATAGAAGAAATAATTTGCTGTGTTTTGTTACTGCTCATTCCTCTTAATTCTAATTAGAAACACTTACACCTCATCTTACCTTCTACAAAAGGACACCAAACGGCCAGTTAATATACCCTCAGCTTCATCTCCCTCCCCGGTTTCCTTTCTGAAGGTAAGTACTAGAAAAGAGAGGGCAGCCAATTCCAGTCTTCGAGGGAGAATTGAAGGTCTAGCGAAGTAACAAACCTCGTGGCAGAAAAGGGCCAAATAAAGAAGGAACCGAGTTTTATTTGCCATCTCGAGAAAGAGAAGCACAACACAGTATTTAGCTGGATTTGGTTGGTTTCTGCTTCCCCCCCCCCCCTTTTGGTGCCTTCACTTTTTTTTCTTCTGGTTATCCAGGTAATGAAACCAGCCCGGAGAGTTTCCTCTTGCACAACGCACTGGCCCGGAAACCGAAACGGATCCGCACCGCTTTTTCTCCATCCCAGTTACTGAGGTTGGAACACGCTTTTGAAAAAAATCACTACGTGGTCGGGGCAGAAAGAAAGCAACTGGCCCACAGCCTCAGTCTCACGGAAACTCAGGTAGGAAGAAAGAAGGGGGGGGGGACGGTTTCCAGTGTACGGTGCGTGAAACGTAAGGGCCGTGTTGATTCGGGAGGGAGGAACCGAAAATATTTCCTTCTGTTCGCGTTCTAGAAAAAGAAAGAAAGAAATATCCCCTCCGTGCTTATTTTGTCAAACGCGCCTCTCTTTCAAAAGTAAAAGAGAGATCCATTCGTTGCCCAAAGCCAGCGGTTCTCGCTACACGCTCCTTGAAGTCCAAGTAAAATAAGATCTTTCGCCTGAGTGGCAGTAAAAGGAATTCATCATCTTCCGAATGCAATCCTACACGCCTTGCTTGGAAGCCAGGCCCATTCAATTCAGTGGGTCTGACTTCTAAGTAGACCAGCCTAGGATTACACCGTTGATCAAGGCAGATCGGCTTAACAGGTTTTGGCTCACGCAGTGAGGATAATCCGGGGCCAAATTTCAAGGCAGAGGAATAAAACAGGAGTTGGGTGTTTTAGGGCTTCTTCATCTTTGAGGATTTTTCAAAGTATTACCGGGGCCTTTATGAGGACCTCCCTCTACAGTTATCCCGTGTGGGTTGTGGCAATTGAAGCACAAAGGGTGTGCTCTTTTGATTGGCTATTGTGTTCATAGCGTTGTTTTGAGATTGTTTCTGTTTTAAATAAAATCTGCGCATTTAAACAATGCATTTCAACCTCTAGATCACGTGGCCACGAGAGGAGAAGGGGAAATCCTATATTTTCCCCTTCCAGGTTTGTTTCTGAAATTGGAAGTAAGCATTTCCTGTTTTTAATGTTTTTAATGTCTTGATTCAATATCCAACGAGACTAAAATAACTGGGTTTGAACAATGGGTGGCTTCTGAGCGCTTCTGCTTAGGAGTCCCAAACCCTATTGAAACGGGACTATTTCCGAGCAAAAGGTTAGAGGATTTAGTTGTTGGATCTAGTGGCCTGGATTTTAAATCCCACGGATTTCCACTCGGTTTAAATAAATAAATAAAAAAGTCCGTCCGTTCTGCAGGGAAGCCGGAATCTTCTTAAAACCGTCTTCCAAGGCTTTGTGGGTTCGAAGCTTGGCCTTCCTCCCCCCCCCCCCCCCTTGAATTCTGGGCTCATTGGAAGTTCTGCCATTGAGAAGCACGGATGTTCTCCGATCCAAAGGAGTTATCAGTGGGCTTTCGTGTGTGTGTGTGTGTGTGTGTGAGAGAGAGAGAGAGAGAGAGAGAGAGAGACCTGGGGAATAGACACATCATAACGCTGGTGCGCCGGGCAAAGCAACGGTGCAGAATGGCGTTGTTTGACAATCGCCCAGATGAGGCCGTAAGAGACGCTTGGAAAAGTGTGCTTAGGATAATGATCTATTGTATTAACCTTGGGAGTGGGGCGAGGAGGGGGGGGAGCAAGGGGTTGGCGAGGAGGAGGAAGAGGGGAAAGCAGATCAAATTTAATCGCTCAGGCTGTATTTTAGCTTGCTCAGCTGCCTTGTGGGCGCCTGCATCTCTATAACCAGAGGGTTGGTTTAAGGTGGGCGTTCGGCGAAGGTTTTGGGGTTTTTTAAGCCTGAGTTCCCGACGGTAGTTGGTTATTGCGCCTTCTTTTAAGTTTGGGAGCGTCGTTCCCCCCTCCAAGCCCTTTCGAAACGCTTACTCTTGCGTTTAAAGGAGAGGAGAGAAGCGAGAGGGGAAGAAGAAGAAGGGGAAAACAGACCCAGCTTAGTTCAAAGTTCCCAGTAAACAGTAACGTTCTTGGGTCGGATTAAGTTGTAACACTTTTTCCTCCTCTCTCCTCTCTCTCTCTCTCCCTCTCCCCCCTTGCCTGTCTCGGGGCGGAGCGGAGGAGAGCACGGACGAGGTTGAATCTTTTGTTTTAAACGCGCCTCCCTTAACAAAACCCCAGTCGACGGGATCGACGCTTTGATGAGGTTCGCCGAACAAGGGGCTGCTGACAAGCTGATTTCCACGGGCAAAGCGGCCTTTAAGGTGGTCTTTGTCCCGCTTGATTCCGAAGCTGGTCGGGGTCTATTGTGATGGTGTCAGGCCCCCAGCCCCCGACCAAATGAGCTGCCCTTTGGAGATCGGCGTGGAGAAATGAGCCGCCGTCCCCTTCAATTAGCACGCTGAAAAGCAAATTAAACTCACCCCTTGTTCCCCGTTCACACTATTTAAAGAAGGGGCTTCGGGAGAGAATATGAAAATGCAGCCGGGATGGGAGGAAAGAAGGCGCCTGGCAGCGAAGGGCTTCAGAAAGGGCAGCGAAGCGGGTTAAAGGGACTGATTAAAATGGTCCCGTTTTCGGGGTTTTCCCTGCCCCCCCCCCTTCCGCAAAAAGCCTTTATCGGGCATTTCCAGGCTGAATCCGAAAAAAAAAAGGAAAAGAAAGCTCTCCTTTTCCTATTCCTTCTTTTAAAACCGCGTTTACCTTCGGCCGCCACAGGGGAAGTCCGTTCCAAGCGCTCGGAAGGTAATTTCGGGACCAATACAAGCTGTTAGTAAAAGACTCGCAGCCTCAGCGGGTCGGGTTTGATTCGGATTTCCGCCACCCCTCGCAAACTCACGGGGACTTCTTCCTCCCTGCCTTCCTGAAAGGGCCTAAAATCTGAAGGACTTTCCCGTTTTGAACTCGAATCGCGGCTCCCCCGAGCTACTAGGAGATCTGAAGTCCCTTCCCTCCTTTGATAAGACAGAAGCGCTTGATACAAAAGAAGCCCCTATTTGATGTTGGCAGAATTCGAATCTCCTCCTTAATTAACTGAGCTCGCTCACCGCTCTCCCCCCCTCCCTCCCCCCCTTTGATTATTTTTAATTACGGTAGAATAATCCCCTCCTCCACCTTTAAAGGGATTCCCCCCCCCTCCTTAAATGAACCTGGAGCCTAGCTGGGTTTGGGCTAAATGTCGGTAGGCCTGTCTGTTAATCGGTTTCTACGGTCCGACAGTAAGAGCCGCTTTTCAGTGGGGAGATCAAACGAAGGGTGGCCGAAAGTGGGTGGAAGATTTTTTTTTATTATTATTTTTTTAAAGTCTGGCTTAGTTGTTATTGTGTTTAAGCTGTGGTGATTTAATAGTAAGAACTTGAACCCTGGAATTCCTAAATGCTGTCTCCACCGTTTTCTTATGTAAAATGTCCGGTAATGTGCACCCCGGAGAGAAGATATGGGGACTCAGGAATGGGATACGGGTGTGATAACATACATAAACACACCTGAAGGCAGACTGGAAGGGTAAATATTCCCTTCTCTGCAAGAACAGAACACCTTCACTCTATTATGTCTAATATCCACAATATATAGGTGTGACTGCCACCGTTCAGTAAATGACACAGGGGCAGGTCCCTTTTCCTCCCTGTCAGATTTTTTAGATACATACACCATGTGTATATATCGTACATGGCATACATATGATAGGAATGTATCATGGATTGATGCAGATAAACATATGGAGCAATGCATACAAGGAATGTGTGCATGTGAACTCTTCTTGGGGATGGAAGGTCACGACCAGTGCGGCTCTATTTTAGGCAAAATGTGTGGAAAGGCAGAGTAAATATGTTTAAAATCAAATCACCAGGGCAAATGGGCACGAGACTTCTGATAGTGGTCCATTGAGATAGGCGGAGGTGGAGCCCACAAAAGGTATTTTTCCCCCTACCAGACCCTAAGAGAGAAATTCTGGAGTAAATAGGAAGTCACTCTACGGCACAGAGACTGTTCACACAAGGCCAAGCAAACCGATTTTAATTTGTTGTATGAACCAGCTTCTTAGGGTTAAATCGTGGGATAATTTGGCTTAACAGGTTATGTTAATAGAATTATTACGCTTTGTTAACGAGAAGTTAACGTTTTGGGATTGAAGTGCCCCCTAATTCAAAATAAGCATTTGTAGCTCGGAGCTCCGGTGGCCCGTTTGCGTTCAAAATCCGATCCTCCAGCGTGATCCAAGCAGTGTGTTGTAAAGAGGGTTGAACACTCGGCATCATGATCGTCAACGATTTTCCTGCGAGAGGAGCCCTATTGATTTTCTGATGGAATCTAATGTTAGAAACGAGTTCCAGTCAAGGGTGAAAAGCTGCAGTCCTAAATTGACATCAATGGGGGCATATTTCCAAGGACTGTGCTTAAAGTGGGAGATTAATCTTAAAGCCCAATTACTGTGGCTTAACTGAGTTCCAGGAGGCAGGAGGTCAGCGTTCCTGCGAAGTCAATGAGATTGCCTTTGATCCTGGCATTGTCTTCCGAAGCCACGGGAAGTCCATTAATTTCTATGGCATTTATTTCCCAGTAAGCGTGCATAGGATCTTAAAGCACCGATTCGCATGAAATGCCATATTGTCGGGCTCCAAGACCAGGCGAAGCTCTGGGTAGAGCAAGTAAAAGAGAAAGAACATGGCTTTTCAGGGTTTTGGCGCTTACTTTAAAAGTCCCATTAGACTCAGTGGAGGAATTTTTCTATAAATATACGTGAATGATCGGATACCATTTTTTGCAGGGAAAAGACTGGTGTTCTGAGAGGTTTCTCTTAATTAACCTATCTTTGAATTAACTTCTGAATAACTGTAAGCTCGAAACCAGAATACAGCCTGGTTTAGGTTTACAACTCCAGTGTAAGTTATTAGGCCGGGAATACCCTCCTGTAGCTATAGAGTGCGCGCGTGTTGCGTGCGGGTGTGCGTGCGGGTGTGCGGGGCCCCGCCTGCGATCCTTACTCCTGCTCTCAAAGGTGGTGGCTCTGGAGATTTCTGGCACTCCTCTGGGGCTGCTGCTGAACGCTTAATTGTAGCAAGGAGGAGAGAGCCAGTGCGCGCTCACTCATACATTTATAGCGGTGGGAAGGGAAAGTGTGAGGCGACCACCAGCGCCCTTTGGTTGGAAGGATTGTGGATGAAGGTCGATTCTGGACTTAAAACCAAACTCTCAGCGTCTGTAAGGCGGGGAGGGTAAAGAAGGTCGTGATGATTAAGGACATTTTCGGAATGAGAAGTTTCTTTTTGAAGTTACTCATTGCTTCCCGGTTCGCTTTAAGCCCCCCCCCCTCCCATATATTCGAATCCGGGAAGAAGCGCCTGGGCGCAGAGTTGCAGCATTTCAAGGGGCAGAAAAGGATCCCCCCCCCTCCAATGATGGTGAATTAGTCTAACTAGCAGGGAGTCCCTGCCCAAGCTTAATAGCCACCTCTGTTTTCTCCACCTCTCTCCTTGTGCTCCCCCAGGTAAAAGTTTGGTTTCAGAATCGACGGACAAAGTTCAAGCGGCAGAAGTTGGAAGAAGAAGGCTCGGACTCCCAACAGAAGAAGAAAGGAACGCATCATATTAACCGGTGGAGGATCGCCACCAAGCAGGCCAGCCCAGAGGAGATCGACGTCACGTCCGACGATTAAAGCACCCCTGTAAACAAGTAGAAAAAGCAGCAGCAAAAAAGAGAGATGGGGGGAGAGGGGGAGAGAGAGAGAGAGAGAGAGAGAGAAGAAAAAAACCCTCGATGCTGGCGCTTAACAGACTTTTCCAGGAACACCGCACATGTGTTCAAGGCTCGGGACAAGCCCAAGAAAGTGAGTGTCGTGGCCGGGCGAGAGAGAGACAGATTCCGGCTTGTTCGCACGGCCCCGTCTGGCTTAGACAGAGGCAGCGGCCAGGGGAGAGAGTCAGTCCGAGCCGTTGATCGCGCTGGTCT
>JANHFL010004150.1:182844-201815 GCA_032468155.1 Oxyrhabdium leporinum
CTGTCTCTCTCTCTCTCTCTCTCTCTCTCTCTCTCTCTCTCTCTCTTCCCTCCCTCTCTCCCCCTCCCTCTCTCTCCCCATCTCTCCCCCTCTCCGTGGTGTTGTTTTCCCCAAACTTGTTCATCATGACTTTTCTAATGTTCTTCTATAGGAAGAAGAACCATCAATGCCAACTCAAAGCCTCCGTGGTTGAACGGAAGTCATAGTTAAACGCCGTTGGAGAGCACCAGGTTCCTTTAACATTTGTCAATAACTGCCACCACTTTTAAGGGGAGGGCTACTCCTCTTACATTTGTAGGTGACGAGGAAAAAAGGGAAGGCAAGAGCCTGGCGCCTCTGAGGTAGGCGCGGAATGTTCGTTGCAAGCACCCGGCCGCCAGTAGGGGGCGTCTGCCGTGGAGGAGACGATTGATGTCATGCGTCTCGTGACGTCATCCTGCCATTGGCGTCAATTTGAGAATTATATTAGCCCGACGACGGCAAGATGCTCGGGCTTGTACGAGACATCCCTGCGCACTCTCCAGGAAGCAAGCGCTGCTTCACTCACTATGACTGGGCTTCTTTTACGCAATAGGCTGCCAGACCGGTTAGTTAGTCTGATTCAGGTGGGATGGGAAGTCAGCAGCCTGCTTGCATTAGGCCGTCACATGAAGCCGCAGCATAGTTTAGTTGATTTGGGTTGGGCACTTTGTGCGAAAGCAGCAATCGTGTCTTAGCCCAAGTTTATGATTTAGCAAGTTGTGGTGTTGTGAAGAACAACTCGGCCCAGGATACTTGTTGGGAAACAGCACACCGGATCTCACCGCGAAGGACTCTCATTTGCCTCTCCTGGAAGTGAAAATCCTATTGTACTCAACTAGGCCAATATTCGGGATATTCTAAAGGCCTCATACTTGCCCAACTCGAGGGCCGGTCGGAGGAGAGGGACTTATTTCCCAGCAAAGAGCATCCCGCTTGAAAAGGCGGACGTGGTGCACAGGTAAGAGCTGAGCCCCGGCGCGAAGTTGCGGGACTCGCGGTGGAGTTCATTCCTAGCTGGCTTGCTATTCGGGGAAAGAGCCCTCAAGGACTATTTTCCACGACAAAGGGGGAGAGAAAGACGAGGGGCAAGGCTCCAATCACGGTATCCCCGCCCTCATTTGGTGAAGGCCAGGGCCGAGGCTCCCCAGGACCGCGCGAAGGTGCCTCAAACTCTCCCACCACTTTCTTCTTCATTTTCGCGGGTCGCCAACGCGAAGATCAACCCGAACTCCAGCTTTTCCCACGAGGTTGGTTCAATTTGATCCGGTCGGGTGAAGAAAGTAACCCACCTCTAGATGTTGAGAAGAAGGGGATCTTTTTTCCTAGTCTCTCGTTTTCCTCCGTGCAGGTCAATTCTAGCCCCGTTTACTCTCTCCCAAGAAGCCCGCTGAAGAGCGGCCTCTCGTGGCCTGCAGGGTTTCTGTCACCTTAACTGAAACGTTGGTCCTGCCTGTTTCCTTCCCTAACTTTGCAGCCCACCGCCGGCATATCTGTCCTTTTCCGATGAACGTCGAGAAAGTCCGAGCTCCTGGGAGGCGACGAAGTGAATCCAGGGAGGTGCCGGCTGTGCTGAGGTCGAAAAAGAGGAATCCGAAGCGCCGTGGCTGCGGTTTGCACAACACGCTGAACCACAGGTTATCAGGGATCTCCAAAAACCTTGGCCACTTTAACCCCGGTGGACTTCAACTCCCAGAATTCCCCAGTCAGCCTGATGGGAGTTAAAGTCCACAAGTCTTCAAGTTGACAAGGTTTTTGGAGACCCCTGCTCTAGGCTGTGCTATTTCCCGTTTGGTTTCTATGGGTGATGAAAGAACTGACAGTTGGCAATCAGAACTGCAGGAATCAAAATTGTGGCTCCTGTTGAAGTCTTTCATCGGCTACAGTACTCGCATTCAAAAAAATGACCAGCAGCCATCACCACCTATGTGCATCTTCATGTTGTGTCTCTCCAGAGTTCATAGACCAGCCACCTCATTCAACCCAAATGTTCTTCTTTTACTATCATGTGCAATTATTGTATTTGCGGATTGATCCAATTTATATCCCACATGCTATTAAGGAGCTTGGGGCAGAACTTCCTCTTCCCATTTTCTCTTACACCAACCTTGCAAAGGAGCTGGACTATGAGAGAGTGATTGGCTGAAAGATGAGTTGAATATGGGATATCGATGACAATCATCCTTTCCTGATGCCCTCAACCTCTATCTTCCCAAAGATTTAGTACGGTAAGAATTTAGCAGCCTAAAATTCTTACCCCAAGCCAGCAAAGTTATGTCTGATTCTTAAATGCTGGCTGGGAATGATAATTCACCTGCAAGACCTTTAGTTCCCAAAAGGCAACATTGGATGCCCCTTACCATACTGACCTGTGCTCTCCCTTCCCCATGAAGTTTCTGGCATAAATACTTAATCCACAACTAAATGGCAAGCTGTGAAAAGTAACTCAGCCATTACTCTTCTACATACATACATACATACATACATACATACATACATACATACATGCATATACACATACACATACATGTACACACACACAAACATATACACTGATTTAAAGCAACTGTAGTCAAACCACTGTTAAAATGATAGCATGTGAAGTTTGTTTTAAGAGGACTGGTTTCGGCTAGTGCTTAAGGAACGAGGCTACAAATATAACAAACAAACAAACAAACAAGATGGTTTATGTCAGCCAATGACAACAATGTCATTTTACAAGGTAGTAGTGCAACATTTCAGGAACCATGGCAATTACAAATCAGGAGAGTTTGGAATCCATTTTAGCCTGAAAGTTTTAGCCTTTATGTTAGAACTTGGGTGGCACTTGCATCAGTTAAAGCAACTGTTTCTCAAACTTGGCAACTTTAAGATGTGTGGACTCCAACTCCCAGAATTCCCTAGTCAGTGTGAATTAAAACACTTGGCCTTGAATGGAGAACATGCTCACAAACTCAGTCAGGGCTAGAGCAACAGCTAAATAAGTTGAAATTAAATATATTTAATAACATTTCCTGCAATATATTTAATAACTTCCATGTCTTATCACATGACTTTAGAAGCCATTCTAATGATTGAAGGGGGTTGTGTGTGGCCCAGGTTGCAGTTGTATATCCCTCTTGTAAAGGTCAGGGCTGTCATCCGTGGGCCGGATGTGTCATGCACTGGCCATACCCACGCCTGGTTTAGCAAAGGGGAAAAAAGTCCCAATACATCACATGATGTCACCGTGACAATGCGAATTTGACACCCCTGTTCTAGGTTGTCAATCTCATTGAACTCAGTCAGTGAAGGTAACTCTTATCTTCCAGGTAGGAGCCAGCAACCTACTCTTCAGGATGGTACAGGAATGTCCACCTGAGTTATAATGTTCTAAAGCAGTCTTGGCGAACCTTTTTGGCACCGAGTGCCAAAACAGGAGCGTGTGCATGCCAGAAACTGAAAGACCAGGTGGCCGGTGCACATGCACATGCTAGGCAGCTGTCTTCTGGTTTCCAGCACGCGCATGCACACAGGCCACTTGGTCTTCTGGTTTCTGGTACGCATCTGTGCGCAAAGACTAGCTGGTGGGTGCACATGCATGTGCCAGAAACCAGAAGAACAGCCGCTGGTGCGCTTGTGCCCGCTGGGAAGATGATCTTCTGGTTTCCGGTGCACACATGCACACCATCCAGCTAGTCTTCACATGTGTATGCGCACCAGAAACCGGAAGACCAGGTGGCTGGTGCCCATGTGCACGCCGGAAACAAGAAGATCATTTTTCCCAGCGCATGCATCCACACCAGGCAGCTGCTCTTCCAGTTTCCGGCGCCCCCATGAACGTGAAGACCAACTGGCTGGCACGCCGGAACCCAGAAGAGCAACAGGCAATGGCTCATGTGCCTGGAGAGATGGCTCTACATGCCCCTTCTGGCACGCGTGGCACAGGTTCACCATCACGGTTCTAAAATTTCCAAAATAGTATTACTCTAACAGCACAAGGGTTATCAACATAACAGTGGAGGATGCATCAGTTAAAACAAGGTTCGGTCATTTGCTTTTTAAATGGCCTTTTTGAAAAAAGAAATGGAAATGAATTTCATTCATAATATTGGAAAGAAGCCTAGTGCTTGAGAGTAGGTTGGGAGTTCCTCAGTGGTGAGCCAAGGGCACACTAAAGGCACTCAGATACATTCTTTAATTCACATTCTCAAAGCACCTAGAAGCCGTCTCTTCCCTAATTGGTGCCACAGATAATTATTGCCTTGTGTTCTAACTCACTGCTTTTCCTTTGATCAGTTGAAAAGTCTGCGAAGAATGAATGCAGGACTTTCATTCTTCATTGAGGGTGTGTCTTCTCCTTGTGTAAAAATAAAATGAAAAACAGCTTAGCCAGGAAGGAAGAGGCTGTGCCTATCTACCTACCAGGCACCTTCCTTTGATCTACAACACTTCCCCCCAAAAAAGCCATTGGTTCCCCTTCTGTTTGGGAAAGGCAGAAGCACAATGACACTGACTCAATGGAGAGTTGACACTTCAGAGCTGCCACCTTTTCCTTGGAAGAGGGAGGCTGGGAATAATTATTCCTAGCTTCTGTTTGAATGAAGTAAGAGACTGTTGGAGGGAGAGGGTGTATCTTCCCTTGCCCAGACATAATTTGGCTGATAGGAAATATGCACAGGGGGTGAGGGGCGGGGGGAATTAGCTTTCCATACAGATATAGAGGAGGTAGAGGCAGATATTTCTCTCTCTGGGCACGATGAGAGTATATCTTCTGAATATATCTCTGCATTGGCGACAGGAAGGTCATCCGGCCAGTAAACACTCAGTTCCATTCAGTTGTCCAGACTCCACCCTGCAAGGGATTATGGGGTCATTAAAGATGATGATGATTAGTTCTCTATCCTGATTCAGCCAAATCTATGAGAGAAATAGTTACCTTGAAGCAGCCTGGATCTTGGGAAATACATATCAAAGAAATGCAGTTGTACAAAGGCACAGTGTGGCTATTTGGATGGAACCTTTGCAAACCATGCCATGGGTCTATAGACAAGAAGATGGTTTATTTATGCATTCATATGTGCCTGCAAAAGCTTCTCTTAAATTTCTCCCCTTTAACCATTGACAAATGACTGTAATTATATGTTTGATTGGGGGGGTGGGGTGGAGGGAAACCAACACACAAAAAAGGTGTCAAATAATTTAAAGCAGTTCAAGTAGAAGGCCTGTCAATTCTTTAAATAAATGATCCTGTGTTTATTCAAATGTTTCTCCCCATAATTGTTGTCTGGAGGGAAAAGCTCACAAGCTAAACCCGTCAGTCTCCCAGGCTTAGGAGGAGACGTTGATTTGGGATTGATTTATTGAAACAGAGTGAAAGCAAAGAAGTGAGGTGGGGGTGGGGCATCTCTTTTTTTTTTTTAATTCCGCTAGGCTTAGGCAGTGCATGGGGCTTTCGCCAAAATGTAAAGGGAGGGAGGACAGGGATGGGAGCAAGGGATCTTCAGTTCTGGCTTCAAACTGATCTGTCCCTGATTCATTGTTTGAACAGGTTGAAAGTCTGATAATGAGGTTTTGATGAATCCTGAACAAATAGTCTTCCTCCAAACCTGATAATACTGCACTGGCATGGGGGAGGGGATGGCATTGGGAGACGAAATTGGAGAAAGCTGCAACAGAGAAGTTGAGTGTCTGTTTCTCTCCATCCCCAAATACGTTACATATCTCATTTTTTAAAAAAAAAATAACAGAACTGAAACCTTCCAGCCAGAGTTTGGCATAGATGACAAACATTTTTAAAGCTAAGAACATGCTAGACACCAGAACTGAACTGAGCTCTCAAACTTTTACTCCAACCCTATTTATAATTTCCAAAGTTTTCAGAATTTTAGTAGTATGTTAGTTTTGTGGGAGGGTGGCTGGGCTGCTTCTATGGGTCTACGACAACCGCCACAGCCAACTCGCCGCAGGACCAGGGTTACACTAATATCAGAGTAATAGTGGAATAGATTCATTAAAGAAAGGATGCCAAAGAAGGGACAACATGAAATGTGAATGGCAAAAATTAAAATAATTTTAAAAATAATTTTAAATAATTAAATGGAATTGTTAATTGTCCTTCAGCCTTCCATGATGAGTTGGCCATGGTGAGTTGTCTGGTGTCAAGTTGACTGTGGTGAGCTGGCTGTGGCAAATTGGCCATGATGAATTAACCAGGGTGAGTTGGCTGTGTTAAGTTGGCCGAGGCAAGTTGTCCCATTCCGTGCTTCTGTGTCCAACAGTTAGAATCCTGAGAGCCTTGCTGATGTAGTGGAAATCGTGAAGGAACTGATATTTCTGATCTATTTTCTGTCTGATCTTTTACATACCTTTAGTCAGAAGGTCAGGAGTTTAATGGCAGAGGGGGAAGAGGAGCAAGGAGCCACACAGAAGATTATATCATTAATTTCCAGGCATCAATTATACTTACATAAGAACAACTCATCATTGATACTGTGTGTTCCAATCTGGATTTTGTTGAACTGAGACAATTCTGAGGAAGAAATGTGGACATTTATAACAGTATCCTCCCCAAAGCTAGCCAGAAACAAAACCTTTCTTGCTCCTTCACTATTAATTGTCCTGTGAATTCATGCCTGCGTTTACACAGGGAATGTGATTGACTGGCTGATGAGGTTTTACACAAAGGCCAGATTTCTCACCTCTGGTGGGGTAAGTCACAAATAAAAAGAGCTCAGTGCAAATTCTCTTTATTTCAGATGATTATTTGCCACTTAAAAGAAGAGCTAGAATGGAGCCAAGGCCTCTCACTGGTGGATTTTGAAGACAGCATCATCCGAAAAAGCTCCTATCACAAAGTGTTTGTAAACATTTTTTGTCGAGCAGGTTGAAAGATGGAGCAGGACCTCAAAGGCAGTCCTGAAGCCTAGTTTCTGTTCAGTGATAATAGACAGAAGCAGTAATCCTGTATTTCCGGTTCCCTTCAGTGTATTTCAGCTATTATTTTTTTTAGATGTGTCATGATTTCAGAAGTATTATAAACATCAGTGGCAGAAAACACACAGAAATCCTTAAGGGAGGCTCAAACTACTTGTGTGTATAAGTGTTCTGCTGACAGTCTTTTATTTATATAAGTCATGTGTATTCATTCCATCCCATCCACTTGATATACTGAATTATGTTGTTGGTAAAACTTCATGCCACTTTCAGCATCAGGTTGAGTTCTGTTCTTATGAATGTAGGATTCTGCTTCACACGGGATCCCCTTTTTCCTACCATTTCGAAGTGCATCTTTGATTACATCAAGAGAAGTGAAACATGCGGGCTGCAGAGAGCACTACTGAATTTCAACCTTAATCTGTCAAAAGAAACCCCCCCAACAATGTGATTTTTATGATTGGCTATTTTTTTCTGTGGCAGGGAGCAGGGTGGAGGGCAATTTGTAGGAAAATTGGATGAAGAAACCAAGAGAATCACCCATCAAAGAACAAAAAGTAATCACGATGCTCAGAACAACCTGGAATAAGAGAAATAAGGGGACTTGGATTGACCGGAATTTGCTTTCGAAACAAACAGAGTTTGTTTTGACCTTGAAACAAATTTTTCAGAACATTAGATTTTGTTCGGAGCAAAGAACACTTGGAAGTTTGTGTCAAGCAGGGGCCCTTTTGTGCACCCTTGTGTAAAAGATTTTATAATTATCTGCTCTTAATGCTGTAATAACCCTATCCTAATTTTATCCTTTGAAAGCTTATACACGACTATAAGAGAAAAAAATATGACCCCATCTTATGACTTTTCCATTAGAGTGTATTTGTTGAGTATTATAGTGCTTACATCTTCCTGTCCCAAGAGTCATTTGTCACTTATGAAGGGAGTGATTCTCAGCAGGTTTCTTTGAATTAAAGACAAAATGTATGAGCAAATTGCACATATGGCTTTCATTGTTTCCATATTTGTTGAAGAATAACTCTATTGTGCTTATTAGGGTGGAAAAGGAGCATTTGAGTTAAAACCAGAAGTGTAGGTCAGAATTTTATTCCCATCTCCTAGAAAATGAATGATAAATCATAAGGCTAAGGTCAGAGGGAGGGCTCCAAAACCAGGAAGGGAAAGGAAAGAAAAATAGACACTTGAGAACAAGATATTAGGAATTTTTGGATAGAACTTGGAAAGCAATATCTGTCCCTTGGCATGGTGCTAATCCATATGGAACAGTAAATGATTAGCAGTGGCCTATTATGGTGAACTAGATTCCCCCCCCCCATTTAATACTTATTTTATTCATCTATTAAAAAAAAACACTCTGGTTTCCAAATAGATTTGTGGCAGTATATAGTCACCCCAGATAAAGATAACAAAGGTTACCTCTTGACCTTGAATGTTTACATTTTTCTGTCTTGAGGAAAAAAGGAAAAAAAAACCTGAGAAAATTCTAAAAACCACTTGAAGCAGACAGATAGACAGATAGACAGATGGAGGGTGAGAGGAAAAGAGAGAATGAGAGAGAGAATAAATTAAGCCCCAGTCAATTTGCCAGGAAGAAGATGCAGAGTTTTGGATTTATCAAAACACCCTTTGGACCTGGGGCACAACATGGATTCTAAAGTAACTTGAACCACAGCAATTTCTTCCTAAAATGCCAGTGCACCTTTGGTCTTGAGTGCAAACTCTTATTAAAAATGAAACTTGAGCTTCTTCCCCAAACGCCACATTCTATAATTCTGTCACACGACCGGGAATCATAACTTCCATGTAGCTCTGATTGCGGTACAAAGGAACTGTTTAAAGATCTTGCAAAAGGATAATGAAGTACATGTTTAATAATTAGCTGAACCTGGAAGCTCCTTCCATCTGACTCATTGGTTTCTTAGCTTTGGGCAGACCTTTCCTGATGGCATTCAAGGTTTTCTCTGCAGCCAGTGAGGCTAGATATTATCTCTTCTCTCTTTGTAAATGTTTGCATCTCTTTATGGTTATGATAGATACCAAAGAGGATGCTCTTCCAGATTCCTTTGCAGAGGTTCCCTGCAGTTATTGAATGTTTTGGTTTTTGTCCATTGTCATTGATGAAGACCTCAACCCCATCAGACACATTCAAACTAAATGTGATGTGTCTGAAAATAACAGCCAGGCCAATTCGGGAGTGGAATGTCCTAGCACAAATTGGTCAAACGTGTGTAATTGCATTGATGCCTTTAGACTTGCACAGCTCATGCTTTCTTATTTATTTATTTGTTTGTTTGTTTGTTTGTTTATTTATATTCTGCCCATCTCACTATCCAAAGCGACTGAGGGCGACTTATGTTGTGCTTTTGCAGTGTGTCTTACTTTGCAGGTTTGACATGAATGAAGCTATGCTAGATGGAATGGTTTTGTGCGAGGTTTCCCAGGTGGTCATGTCTATGTCAAGCGACTTCAGGCAGTGTAGTGTATCCTTGTAATGTTTCTTCTGCTTTCCATTTACCATCAGAGAATTCCCCAGAAAAGACCTCCTTGGATATGCACTTATTTGGAATACAGATGATCTGTCCACCCACTAGATCTATGTATGTACACTCATTACCGTGTTTTCCTGAAAATAAGATCCGGTCTTATTTTCTCTTTGGCCCCCAAATAAGCACAAGATCTTATTTTCAGGGAATGTCTTGCTTGCTTACTTTAGGATTGCTGCAGCCACACCCCAACACCTGTTGCAATGCTGCCTAATTTCTGTGGCCACTTGCAGCCGCTCGCAGTCAGACACTGGGTGGCTTGTCTGACAAGCCTCGCAACGGTCAATCCCTCCCTAGCTTGATTTTTACGCCTGCGCCTCGCCCCACCTCATACAACCAGATGGTGGGTGAGGCTTAATCAGGGCTTATTTTTGGTGGTAGGTCTTATATTAGGTACAGGTGTGAAAATCAGGCTAGGGCTCATTTTCGGAGTAGGTCATATTTTGGAGAAAACATGGTAGCTATGTGTGTGGATTGATGGTAGACTTTCCATAGAAAGAACTTCAATATCTGGCATTTTATCAAGCCATCTCATGCTTAATAGACTGCAAAGACAAGTCATGTGGAAATAATTAAGCTATATTTGCATGCCTTCAGCATACAGTTCACATTTCCCAGGCATATGGAAGGGCAGCAAGTACCTCAGTTTTGTAAACCTTCAGTTTTGCTGCTTCATTCATTGTTTGACATTCTCACACAATGGAGTGCAATCTACAAAAAGCAGAACTTGCCTTTGGTATTCTTCAGTTGGCTTCTGTATCAATGGTTGCTATTTGGTAGAGGCTCCTACCAAAATAATTGAATTGGTCCGCTGCTTTTGGTTTCTGCCTTTTGACTGTGATTCTGGATCCTGTGTATGGTGCAAAAGGAGTAGACTGGGTGCACGTCCTCGGTGATTTGAATATTGGTGGTCACTCCAAAGTTTACAAGCTGTAGAAAATGTGTCCATACTGGCTTGCATCTCTGGCTCTGAGCCAGCATTCAGGGCACAGTCATTGGCAAAATGGAAGTCTCTCAGAACAATTTTCCTTCACTTTAGTAATAGTGACTCCTTTCAGTTATTTAATAACTCCTTTCAGTTATTTAATAGCAACATTAACTGTAACCAGATCACCTCAGGGTACTGAACAAAGAACACCATTATACAGATATAATTTTAAGTTGGACAATGAATAATGATTACTTGCAAAATATAGTGTAAATATTGATTCTGCTGCAAGAACATGGGCCAGCAAATCACTACTGAGAGTGGTGAGTTAACCATGACTCTGTAAAAACAACATTTGTAGCTGTATCATAGGAAACACTACATGGATTCCCCTGCCTACACATGGATAATATTCCCAAACAAAAATATTTGCAGCATCCACTGCTCAGAACTTGACTCATAATCTGGAAGATAGTAGAGAAGAAGCTTCTTTGACCTACCTTTGTCAGGGAAAATCCCGAACAACCTTCTTCTGCATCCTTAGTAAAAGTGAGTTTGATAGTGGTGAGACCGAGAGAATCTTTGTCCCACAACAGTGTCCTTTTCAGAGAGAACATATTAATAGGTTCTCATTGAGCATGTGGCTGAGTTTATCACAAAGCCCAGCTATTCTTCCTTTGACAGGTTCCATGCATTTTCCCTCTAGCTTTTTTCTGCATAACTTTTCTTCTTCCTCTATTTGTACTAAGGCATTTGCCTTTATTGGGAGCTGAGTAGGACTAACTTTGGAGAAACCTTTGATGCCTATTCCTCCCTAATTTCATTTGGGTTGAATCACTTTTGGTCAGATACTTTGGAAGCTCCAATCATATTAGATATTGTTTAGATCGGGGGACCCTAACCCCCGGTCCGTGGACTGGCACCGGTTCGTGAAACTGGGTTGTGCAAATAAGTGAAGCCCCATCCATGGGATAGAGGCAGCACCCAAAACCATGCCCCCTCCAATCCGTGGAACCTGTCTCCATGGAACTGGTCCCTGATGCCCAAAAGGTTGAGGGCTACTGGTTTAGATGATTTGGAATGTACCTTCAAGACTACAAGACAGGAAAGCTGCACATGTCTACAGTTCATTGCTTTTGGTGGGATCCTGAAAAGTTCTTCCCAGACAAGAAATAATTCCTGGTCTGTCTTCAGTCAGTTAAGTAGTGTTACAAAATGACCTAACTATGTAAACATCAAGCTGGAAAATACTCAACATGCGCTACTGTCTATCAGCTATCCAGATTACATGTGATGTCCACGCTGTGACCATTTTATTGATTCTTGGTTTTGTGTTGTTCTTTTCACAGGTGGGCAAGAATGTTCTCTGAAAAAATCTGAAAGTTTGGACATGCTCACAACACAGACTCTAGTTTATCAAATAGCCTAGTCCTAAATTAGAGGGAATTTTACATGTCATCATACTTTGAATAGTTCCCCATAAACAATGGTGGCTGATGGATCAGTTTAAAAAAAGGTTAACATAGTCTCTACAATCAGTGCCAGTCAATAGTCTTGATCACCTTAAAAAGCAACTTCACACATAGAGTATTATGCTAATTTATTTCTAGATGCATTACTATTTGGTGAGTAGCTGATCAATAATTTGAACTAATAAATAGCTTTGGCGTCTGACATGTTTCAATCTAAAAACTTGGCAGTGTTACTGATGGTTGCCATTTTTCATGCTCTGGATCCTGGTTAGTTTGGAGGATGATCCAGATAAAGCCAGTAAGGTAGTGAAATAATGGGACAACATTGTTGCTGACTTTTGTTTTGATGGCTTGATCAGGATTCTGCATTTCCTAGACAAGAATGAATTCAGCTTATGTGATTAGAATCTGAGTATGATTTATTAGCCCCATTGAGTTAAAACTTAGGCTAAAGCACTCATATTTTAAATCTTTGAGTCTTGGTTAAATGTTAACCATATAAACATGGCAGCTCAATTTAGTTCATTTTTTACAAGTTTTACTGTATTGCGGTATATTATTGTGGGACCATTTCAACTTGTTTTACATGAAAAATATTAGACCATACTTTTTTTATTAGAACTTCTCAGCTTCCTCAAAACTTGCTGCAAACATTTTGTGGTAGATCACTGAGTAATTATGACACGATTTTTCTGCTTTTTTTTTTTAAAGGGAAAAGAGAAGAGGAACAAATACAAGGGTATTCAGAACATGGAGAAACACATCCACTTCCTTAATCACTTGAAGGGTTAAAATAAGCAAGATCTGAGTCTTAGCAAAGGTAGTGGATACTATTTGTCAAGCCAGTTGTGTGAACTGTACAGACAATAATGAAAGGAGAAATTAACTGGTAATTAATCTTGTTTTTAATTACGAACATATTACAGTTTTTGGCACATTTGAACTGGAGCTTGTTATACATATGGGAATTATTGTATTATGGGCCTGCTAATTATGTGTTTCAGTAACATCAGTATAATTTCCAAAATATCTCTGATGTTTGTCTAGAGATGACTCATTCCCTCATGGAAAATGTAGAATTGTATTCTCGGTCAAGAGGTGCTGAGCTGAATTCCTGGCACATGTGGGAGACAAACAGATCTCTTGTTCTTCAAAAAAGTTTTTTCCCTTGATGGTTTTACTTTCCTTTACTTATTTTTATATAGCAATAACAATAGCACTTAGACTTATACACCACTCCATAGTGCTTTACAGCACTATCTGAGCATTTTACAATGTCAGCATATTGTACCCAACAATCTGGGTCCTCATTTTACTGGCCTCGGAAGGGTGAAGGCTGAATCAACCTTGAGCCCCTCAGGATCAAACTCCAGACTGTGGGCAGAGTTAGCCTGTAATACTGCATTTTAATCACTGACCCACCAGGGCTCCATAGTAGTGTGAACTGGCCCTTTTGGAAAATTCAGAACCTTCAAGTTTACAGGTTCCCTAGAATATAATTAACTGCTCCATTTTGACTATGACAACTCTTTTTGGTTAGGCAGGCACCCATTTTGTCAGAATAAGTAAAAGAAGAACAAAATAGTAAAAAGAAATGTTGATTTATAGAAGAGCTATTGGATCTGGGCTGCCAAAATGCAGATGGCCATTACAAGTTTACAAAGAGTCTTCTGTACAGTTTCTCTTTGCTTCCATCTAATGATTGTTCGGATTTGTGCAGACAATAAGTCTTTTGCAATAAGTAGTAAGATAAACCATTCTGGCATTAACCATATGCCTCCTTAAAATTATTTCTTGTGGCAAAGCTGAATAATGACTTTCCTTTTAAGTCATGACTGCTAACACTCAGCAGTAATATATCATTTATATAGCATTTAAGTCTTGAATCTGCCCTCCAAAAATTCTATGAAAGCATTGAAATAAGATAAATTTGAACAACAGATAAGCAGGGATGCTGTTCTTCCATGTAACAACTTCCAACCAGATGTGCAAGGACAGCTGGTGAAGCTCAACAACTTAAGTTTGTCACTCTAATGTAGTCTATACATGCAGATGCTGGAGGGATTAGACTGCACAACAAAACAATGCATTTACATGCATAGCACATTGTGTGAGCCTTGGCAATGATTGTCAGAAGAGTGCTTGACATCAATCCCATTTTGGCTCATGTGCGTGTGTGTGTGTGTGTGTAAATTACAGTGATGCAAGCTCCTTGGGAGTTAATGGGTAATTTTCAGGGCCCATGCATGCAACTGATCTTTTTGTTGGTTATGTATCTGCATTAAAAGCATTCTACCTGTTGTGCCTTCAGAAAATAATGAAATTCTACAAAGAAGAGCTTGGGATGACAGTTGCTTCTAATGGAAAGGTTGTAAGGCCTAGGGCACTCAGAGGGGGCTGAAAGGGATTATGTTCCTATTGAGTAATGAAGAATTGAGTGCAGTTTACCTTAAAGGGACTATTACTAGCAGTTCAATGTGCGTCTTGTAGCACCGTACATCAGT
Organism: Oxyrhabdium leporinum; assembly: GCA_032468155.1. NCBI lineage: Eukaryota > Metazoa > Chordata > Lepidosauria > Squamata > Cyclocoridae > Oxyrhabdium > Oxyrhabdium leporinum. The sequence goes on from JANHFL010004150.1 coordinate 197,240, forward strand.
CTGTTCCTAACATTCCTCACTTCCCTGAAATTTCTCGGGGAATTTCTTAAAGCTGATGCGATGAGAAATCTGTAACCGTAGACCAGCTGCTTAATAGAAAATTATTAAAAATAAACTGAGAATTGCCCTTATATCAAGTGAATAATCCAGGTTTTCTTCAAGTCCAGTTTTTCTGAGAGGAAATGGGAGGAAATCTGCTTGCCAAAATTCAAGTGTTTGTCTCCATGATCTAGATTCTGATTTCAGACTGCTTCTCTCAAGTTTTCAATCAATAAAGGAGGATATGGAGAGGACAAGAAATCATCAAGGAGTGCAAACTGCTTCTAATATTTAATTTGAAGAGGAAGAAACTTTAGCTATTTACTTTTTGTAGAAGTCTACGGAAAAGCCTTGAAATAAACAGCCACATAATGTGTTTTTTTTTTTACTAAAAATATGTGTAATGCAAGTCTAATAAATAGTCCGCATTGTTCATACTTTGTGTGTTAAGTTAGGATATAGAGACGTGTTACTAAAGTGCAATCTTATAAATAGAGAACAATAAAAGGATGAGACAGATAACAGCACATTTTTGTGGTTTTAAATTTGCAATCATGCCATTATTGTTCTATTATTCCCAGTTTTGTTCTGGGAACATTATTTTTGTTTGTGTGTAGTCACACCCAAACTGTAGGGATCAGCTTGTTATGTTTTATTTTGGTTTGCTATGAAATGTATAAATGCTATATTTATAGGGCCCAGAAGGCAAAGAATGGCAGACACATGTGAGAAGAATGTATTTATCCCAATATGAAACCCAGATTAAGATTAAGTTTTCATATACTCATGTGTAAAATATTTTTAAAACCTTGTCAAAACTTTAAGTCATCATTTTTATGATGAGACTGTTTATGGCTGTTAGAAATATAAAGCCATCTCTTCCTTTAGTGGAATAGGGCCAAATTTAAGAATGAACGCTTCCAAGATTTTTAGCTAGGAAAACTCTACTCCCAATGTGCCTTTTAGAGACAGATAAATATGCAAAAGCTTGGCTCTCCGAATGGGATGCAAATCACATTTCCTTAAGTAAACATCCCTGACTTTGGAATATGTGCTTTACATATTTTTTTTTTGTATGTGGGATATCAACACACACTAATTATTTCTAAAAATTAACTAGAGTTGCAATTGGATACCCTCTTAGATGGGAGTAGGTCCCATTGCAGTGGGGAAAAAAAGGCAGTAGAACATTTTTCTTAAAAATGTGATTTATCTTTGTGTCAATTCAGATGAATTTTATGTGGTTTACAATTTTTTAAAAAAGTAAAAGCAACAATAATGATAATTTTAAATAACAATAAATTACAAATTCCAATAATACATTAATACATTGATCTAGATAACAAGGGTCCATAACTAAATACCAGTTTCTGAGAAGAAATAAAACTGGAGGCCATCCTTGCCTCAGAGGGCAGGCTCTTCCATCAGAGAAGAGTTTCCACAGAGAGGTCAGTTACCAGTCCCCCCTCCCCCATACCTCTTGATAAGTGGGACCCCTCAGCAGGAACTCTCAGGTTGTCCAGGGAGATAAACACTATCTGGGAAGAGAGGACTATTCGGTACCCAAGTCCGGAGTCATTGGTGATGCTCATTGACAAGCAAGTATGGACAGGCAGATAGTTTTCCCCAATATCTATATACTGCTAAAACTTTTTTATCTGTTTGATAATTGTTTGTAATCTTCAATTGAATGAAATAGTGCATCCTAGGACAACAATTTTTGAATCAACTTACCTCAAATGGCCGAACTTACAGAATGTGTTGAAAATCTGGGACCCATGATTACTATTGGATTGAAAGTTGTGGCTGCTTCACCCCTGTGGTGTTGTTGCAGTCAGTTGCAGTCACAACATCATCATTTCCAATACTTCCTGCCAACTTCCTACAAAGGAAATCAATATGGAAGCTGACAGGAAGTTGTTCCTTCTTCCACTATTTTTTTTTTTTTGCTCACCTATGGTTATTCTGTTTCTCTGTTTAGATAAGGAAATACCTTTGATATGATGATCTAAGGAGTCATGAATCGTCTAGTAAGGTAATATGTTGATCAACATATGAACATATTTTAAAAAGGCATTAATCTGCAGATACTTTGATATGTTTTTGAGGTATAAGTTAATTCTTTCATCATATAAAATAATTCTGCAGAGTTTGAATAATGATCTCTGTACGTTGATACTTTCCAGTTTTTTGAGATGAAATCTTTCCTAAGATGTTTTGTAAAGTAAGTCTATATATAAGGGAGCAAAAATGTGGCTGTTGAAATGAAATAATGAAAATAAAGGAATTTATATTTTAGCTGCTAAAGGAATGAAATTCTCTTTTTCCTCCACTTATTGGTTTGGTTTCAAACAACACTCCAAACAACTCAGCAGAATAAAAGATCCATTTTAAGTCAAATAACTCAAGACAGTTTTGATTATTTGATTCCTTAATTAAGCAGTGATCAGAACAGATGCAGGCATGAAGGATCTTTTTCCTTTTCCTTTTCAGCCCAAATAATCCACCCAAATTTAGGTACAAAGGAATTGTATTAAGAAGTTCAGAATTTATTTTGCATGTCATTTGTCCTCCCCCAATGGTTTTCTATTGCCTCCTTCCTAGGGCTGAGAGTGACTGGTCAAAGGCACCCAGTTGGCTTTGTAATTAAGGCAGGTCTAGAACTCCCAGTTTCTTGGTTTCTAGCCTGGTGCCTTAATCTCTAAACCAAGTTGGCTCTCATCTTTCTTAGGCATAAGAATCTTTCTTAGATATAAACAAGTGTATATTGAAGATATTCAACAACATATCATCTTTCTCTTATTATAAACAACTTATTTTATTAAAAGCTGACTTCATCTTAAAATAATGTACCTTGCCAATTGGCACAAGTCTTTGAGCTTTCCAATTAAATAGTCACTTTTAACCCCCACCAAGCAATAGTAAATCCTACTTATTCTGTTCTGTTCTATTTGAAAGATGCTTGAGTGTTTAATTCAGTTTGCATTTTGAAGTGATATAACCTGTTCCCATTTCTAGTGCTAATGCGTAATTAAAATAAAAGTATTCTTTAAATTTTGTACTTCCCTGAAAGCAATTGCTAGCTCAAAATCCATATGAAATTTCATATAATATACATATATCTTTGAAAAATAAATAATTCTAGGAAAGTTTTCTTTGCCAGGAAACATATTACACTATGAAGTTTTCATGTGATTTTCTTTAAATTAACATATTAATGTAGAAAGAGGGTAAAGCATCCTTACAAGAAAATAGAATAAGCCATTCATTGCTGTTATTGTATCTGTGTATCCACCTTTCTTATTTCATCACAGACCAGATAAAAAGAATGATGGATCTCATGAACATTTAATTGCATAAAAGAAGAATGTTGGCAAGTGAAAAAAAACTAAAATGCCCACCTTTTAATAACTTTCATTCATGTATTCAAAAATATATGTTCTGCTATTTGTATAGTCCTCAAAAGCAAAGAGGATCTGCCTTCTGGAGTCTAGCCCAGTTCTTGGATTAAGGTCAAAATGCCACAGTCATTCTAGATTTTATTCTCTATAGGTAAAATGCCACATACAATACTTTTTTCATAAAGAGATTGTATTTCTGACACAAAATTACTTTGCATGTGTGCCATAAATGATCAACTATACATTCATTTTGATAAAAAAGTAGCAATGTGGAAATGAATAGTTTTGACAATGAACAAATATTATATTACGATAGTTTTCCATGCATTCTACTATATGCTTGTGAATTTAAACCTGCATCACTTATTAGAGTATTTTAAAAAGGAATGAATTGAACTTTTCATTATTTATTTATCTATATCAGCTAAATGCATTCAGTTCACCCTCTGAGATTCTTTTCATGTGTACTATTGATAAAAATACTGAACAAAAGCAATGTGAAAATCCGTCTTTGCAACTTTTAATCCACGATTTTGGCATCTGTTTTGTATTCAGCAACTCAGCTGAAATGAATATAAGTACAGAAACTCAAACAGTCAAATATGTATATATCATTATACAAAAATACTCCTTTCACCACTCTCTAGTAATCATCTGTGATTTACATGACCTGATTTCTGAAGTCTGACTTTTATTAGTACAAAAAGTCATGTTTGTGAGTGAAAAAAAGGCTAGAAATGCCAGAACTTCTGATTTAGCAAATTCACCATGCAAACAAAACCTTGAGAAACTGTCAAATGTGTTGCAATTTTAAACTAGTATAAAAAAATATTTGTCCCTTTTTCCATTGATCAATTGTTCCTGTTAGCTGGTTGCCCCATTATAGCATTTCATTCAAATAGCCATGAAGGTTTTGGAAAAGATATTCAAATGCTGGGATGTGTCTATTTTACTTACAAAGATCAGAATTGTGACTCTCTGGAAGCAAAATTTGAACTTTTGAAGAAGGATAGAAAGAATATTGACACTTTTGCACACTTCGGTGTTGGGAAAGACAACACTGTGGGCGGGGGGGGGGGGGGGGGGGGGGGGGGGGGGGGGGGGGGGGGGGGGGGGGGGGGGGGGGGGGGGGGGGG